>JBBPQP010001231.1:0-11896 GCA_038092555.1 Boletus subgraveolens | reverse complement strand
ACACATTGCACGTGACCGTGGGAAAGGTCACCTGATCACAATGATGTCATAGCACGTGTTATTAATTTCCGCTCTTCTCTCACGATGCTACTCTTCTTTTTCCCATCATCAACTTCTATTTCTCACAACCGTGTACTTTCATTTAACCATACTTAGCTCTTACTATTTACAGCACTTGGTCCGTGCTCACTTCTCTCCAGTATATATACCTGTACATTATATCGTAGCACTCCAGTCTAATCCACTTGTCATTGTCATTTCCGAACTCTGATTAAGGATCTAAGGCTACACCCATCCTCTTATCTCTTTACTCTTTCGGCTTATTGGTGTTTGCCTTGTCGAAGTCCGGCTAGTGGTGGTTCATTTGAGCTATCATTACACTTGGATTAGACTTAATACACTACCTGGACTCTAGGGTTAAGGAGGTTGCCCACGGGAGCTTTCCTACGTTTTCATTTTCTTTATGTCCATGCCTTTAGGACGTGGGTTTGAACCCAAGCTTTAGTCTCAATAAATAGAACTTCTCAGTCCCTCTTTTGAGGTGATACCAGCGTTGGGGTCGAGCCCAATTTGCTAAGACCGACTAGGGAACAACTGCCGTCGTGCAGCCTTAGGCCGAGGTTATATCGAACACTGGTAGTCCTTGAAGTAATTCGAGAGGTAGAGCATCAGTCACTAGTTTTTTACGTTTAGTCAAACCACGGGCTTTCTGCGGACCCCGTTGGTACATGTGTAGTTTCGTTCCTGGTCGCTGCGGTCACCAGAGAACCTGTTATCAGACCTTACAGAGAAGAAGATATTACCTCCGGTCGAAGAAGTACTTTTTACGTAGTTTCATTTGCCGAGTCCCCAGAGTGTGGTTGGAAGATACCGCACAGTAAGGATTTCGATTTTTTTTCTATTAGCTTTATTTTTGCCGAAGAACAAGGACAAGGATGTTGAACCAATTGGATATCGACAATTTGGTCTCACGGATTCGAGACCTTAACTTAGAATCCGAAAGGTCGTCTGTGACGAAGAAGATTGCCGACCCAGACAAATGGGATGGCGACAGAGCCAGATTTAGACTATGGTGGATCCGACTTCGCCTTTGGGTTGCAGCCCAAAATTGGAAAACGGACAAATTGAGGGCCATTGCGGTTCTCTCAAGGTTCGAAAAGAAGGCAGAAGGATTTGCCCAAATTACTCTGGAAAAGTACCTTGATAGTGAGGAAGACAAAGAACACGATGCAGCCGGTAATCCAACTGGCGCCTTACTAGGAGAAAGAGCCTGGCCAACGTGGGCTCAACTCCAACAAGAAATCAAGGACTATTTCCAGATAGACATTCTGGCACACAAGTCTCTAAAAAAGTTGGAGGCTCTCAAACAAAATGGTCATCCTATTGACCTCTTTCTACAACGGTTCGAAGTCTTGAGGCGAGAAGCCGATATAGACGACGACTTTGCCAAGGAGCTACTGAAGAAGGCAGTAGACTTCAAAATCTACGAAAGGCAAAAACTAAACGCTCCAGCAACTGATTTCGATCTGGAGAAACTCCTGGTGTGCTACAGGAGTATAGGCAGAGCCTACGAACAAATGGCAGTAGAAAGAGGGCCACCTAGAGCAGGGCCATCATATTCGTCACGACCACCTCCCCATCCGCAAGGACAATTTCAAAGGCTGCAAGGGGGCCAATACCCGCATTACCCGCCACCATCACGCCCACCTCAGGGGCAATATCGTTTTACGCCTACAGGCACTCAACCGGGCAGAGGAGCGCCCATGGACATTTCGGCACATCAAGTGCCACAAAAAGAAACTCGCACCTGTTTCGGGTGTTCTCAGGCAGGCCACATCTGGCCAGATTGTGCCAAGAACCCAAATAGGAGACGGCGACCTCAGGTTCGCCAACAAGCAGTCTGGAACTGGGACACTGGTTCCTACGAGTATCCACCTGAGCCGGCTTACGCGGCTCAACAATATATTCCATCATGCCCTCTCCCCACTCCGCCATCTCCCCCCTCCCAATTTTCCCCGACTTCTATCAACGCGCAATCTGCGCAATCTTTTATGTCTCCCGAAGCGGAGGCTTACTACAGAGATAAATTCGAAGTAGAAGCTAAGCACCGTGCCGCCGAGGCTTTAAAAGGACAACGTTCATAGATGATGAGGGTCTCTGCGAACAAATAGACAATTTATCATTTTCTCCTTCTCATGTCGATGCACTTAGTGCCGGCATTCATACTATTACTATGGACACAACTAGTGAGAACAGTATAGTAGATTGCACGGAGGACGATTTCCCCATCTGTACTATTTCCTCCATTCTTCTTGCCAATAAAAATATTCATTCTGAAAGGGCGACTCCTTGGAGCGCGGTGCCGGAATTAAAATGTAGCGTGCTTGATTCCCTTGTTCGGCAAGTCGAAAATTCTCCTATTTATAAATCCCTCAACAATTCTTCTATTATTGCTCAAAGATCTTCTACGTTGCATTTTGGCGGTGAATTCTCCATCAAAACCGTGTTGATGCGAAAACATGGTGACCATTGGCAGAAATCTTCTGTTCAGGCACTATTGGATTCGGGGGCATCTCATACTTTCATCGATCAATCTTATGTAGAACGACATGGACTCAAACAGTATGCTATTGCTAACCCTATTGCAGTTATTAATGCAGATGGCTCTAACGGAGCTATCGGCAAGGTTACCCATATGGTTAAATTAATCATTGGCATTAATGACCATTTCGAGGTCATAGACGCTTACGTCTCTCGACTTGGTTCTCATCGTCTAATTATTGGTTACGATTGGCTATATCGCCATAATCCGGACATTGATTGGTTTTCAAAAACTATTTCTTTTCCTCGTTGTACGGAATACTGCCGAGTCATCGGTGGTGGACCCTATCCCCCACTTCCTCATTTATGTAGCGAAAAACCCTCCATCCGTGTTATCGAAGAAGGGTTAAAAGAAAAGGTGCCAGAGGTCTATCACGACTTCTTAAACATGTTTTCGGAAAAGGAATCTGAACGTATGCCTGAACGAAAACCTTGGGATCATGCCATAGATCTTAAGGAAGACTTCGTTCCCAAGAAAGGACGCGTCATTCCTCTTTCCGAAGTAGAGATGGAAGAAGTTTGCACGTTCGTGGAAAAAGAACTCAAGAAGGGATACATTCGACCATCTAAATCCCCCCAAACCGCACCTGTATTCTGTATTCCCAAAAAGGATGGAAAGAAACGACTCGTTATGGACTATCGATATTTAAATGAAGGCACCATCAAAAACGCATACCCTTTGCCTTTCATTCCCACACTCATTGATCGGCTCAAGGGTGCTGACATGTTCACCTGCCTTGATCTCTGTTGGGGTTATAACAACGTAAGAATCAAAGAAGGCGATGAATGAAAAGGGGCATTTGTTACCCCCATTGGCGCTTACGAACCTACTGTAATGTATTTCGGCATGACGAACTCTCCCCCTACCTTCCAAACTATGATGAACGATATATTTAACGACATGTACGCTGTATTAGTTATTTACATCGATGACTGTATGTTATTTACAAAAGGACGTACGCAAGCTGAACACGAGGAGATCGTGAAGAAAGTTCTTCGCCGTTTGGAGGAGAATGACCTTTACGTGAAACCAGAAAAGTGTCAGTTTTCAAAGGACAAAGTAGACTTTCTGGGTATGATAGTATCTAAAGAGGGAGTCGAGATGCAGGAAAAGAAGGTGGCAGGAGTCATGGACTGGCCTATTCCCACGCATCTCAAAGGACTTCAAGGCTTCCTCAGACTTTGCAACTATTATCGTAGATTTATCGAAGGCTTCGCAGACATCGCCCGACCCCTGAACGATCTTACCAAAAAAGATGTTCCTTTCCACTGGGGTCCCGACCAACAGAAAGCGTTTGACACGCTCAAAAACAAGTTCAAGACGGCTCCTCTTTTAGCCTATCCTAATTGGGATCAGGAGATGAGAGTCGAGACCGACGCTTCGGATATTGCAACCGGAGCAGTTCTTTCTGTAAAATCGGACAACGGACTTTGGCGACCATGCACCTTCATTTCCCATTCTTTCAACTCCGCTGAGCGGAACTACCCTATTTACGACAAAGAACTCCTCACGGTTATCCGTGCTTTGGAAGAGTGGAGGCATTACCTCATCGGAAGAGAGAACTTTGAGATCTGGACAGATCACAAGAATCTCGAATATTGGAAAAAGCCACAAACTCTTTCAGGAAGACAAGCACGATGGCACACACTCCTTCAAGAGTTCAACTATATCTTTATTTACAAACCTGGATCAACAAACGGACGAGCAGATGCATTATCGCGTCGACCAGACCATGGCGATGCGGTAAAGGACCACAACGAAAACATTACTGTACTTCCTCCTCATCTTTTTATTAATAACGTACAATTATCTTCTTCTTTCATGGAATCCTTGAGGCTAGAATCATCCAAATTGGGTGAGAAAGTTATTCAGGATTACCACTTTGTGTCTGATTGTAATATTTTCAAAAACGACAAAAACAAAATCTTTGTTCCCGAACCTTTACGTATAGAACTCCTCACTTTATGTCACGATCACCCAATCACAGGACATTGCGGACATGGATGTACCATTAACCTTATTACTCGTCATTTCTCTTGGCCTGGTATTACTAAAGACGTTAAAACTTATGTAGATAGCTGCCAAGTGTGCGCCCAAACCAAGGGATCCTCAAAGGCACTGGCAGGAAAACTCATTCCTTTACCTACACCTACTAGACCTTGGGAAGATCTCTCGGTCGATTTCATTACTGGATTACCTAAATCCAACACCTACATGGCTATTTGCATTGTCGTAGACCGTTTCTCTAAAGAAGTGGTTTTCATTCCTTGTTACGACACAGTTTCTTCTTTGGACTTAGCCATTCTATTCAGAGACAATATTTGGTGTATCCACAGACTTCCCTCTACTATAGTTCCAGACCGCGGACCTCAGTTCGTTTCGGACTTCACACGAGAGCTTTGCAAACTTCTCTCTATTTCCCAAAAGATCTCAACCGCATACCACCCTCAAACAGACGGACAAACAGAGCGTATCAATAGAGAATTAGAACAATATCTCCACTCTTATGTATCCAAAAAGCAAGAGGCGTGGGCAGATTGGATCAAAATGGCACAATTCTCCCACAATAATTCCCTTACCACCTCCACCGGTTCCATTCCTTTCAATATCACACGAAACTACGCCCCTCGCATGGGCTTTGAAGGAAAAGCGACAGGTCCAGGTGCTGATTTTGGGAAAGAATTCGGCCGTTCACACAAAGAAGTAGCGCAGGCTCTCAAGGAATCTAAAGAACGAATGAAGCAGTTTGCTGACAAAAGAAGATCAGAAGCTCCGGAGTACGTTATTGGCCAGCAAGTCTGGCTATCTACCGATAAATTAAAGTTACCTTATACGGCAAAGAAACTCACACAAAAATGGATCGGCCCTTATCGAATCAAAAGGGTTCTTCCAAATGCCGTTGAACTTATTCTTCCATCTTCCATCCGCATTCACCCCACCGTCAACATCTCTCGCATTAAACCTTACCGAGAAACTTTACCTGGTCAACCCGTCTCACGACCAGATGCGATCGAGATTGATGAAGAAGGAGAAGAACAGTTCAAAATAGACTACATCACGGGTTCACGCTTTGTAAAAAGGAAACTTCAATATTTGGTTCATTGGAAAGGGTATGACGAAACAGATCGTACATGGGAATCATCGGACATTATCAACACTGCCCCTGATGCAGTTGCTGATTTCCATCGTCTCAACCCTTCAGCTCCATGTAAACTCCGAGGACTCTCTACTGCGGACTTTCAATCTTTATTTTCCCCTTACGAAAACTTTACCGAATCGAACTTTCACGCAACTCGTCTGGAATTCGAGTCTTAAAGAGGGAGTAGTGTTATGATATGTAATATTTTCAAACTTTTTCATTACCAACACTTGTACAACAATTCTTTTCAAATATTAGACACATTGCACGTGACCGTGGAAAAGGTCACCTGATCACAATGATGTCACAGCACATGTTATTAATTTCCGCTCTTCTCTCATGATGCTACTCTTCTTTTTCCCATCATCAACTTCTCTTTCTCACACTCGTATACTTTCATTTGACCATACTTAGCAATTACTATTTACAGCACTTGGTCCGTGCTCACTTCTCTTCAGTATATAAACCTGTACATTATATCTTAGCATCCCAGTCTAATCCACTTGTCATTGTCGTTTCCGAACTCTGATTAAGGATCTAAGGCTACACCCATCCTCTTTTCTCTTATCCTTTGGCTTATTGGTGTTTGCCTCGTCGAAGTCCGGCTAGTGGTAGTTCATTTGAGCTATCATTACAATTTTCACCTGTTGATCTGGACATTTCCTACCAGGCTAACCTTTGGTGCTATGCATTGAGGCAAAAGAAAATCACCATGGAGAACTTGCTCAAGGCTCAAAAGGTGTTAGAGGGTCTTCAGGAAGAGTTTGCACAGCATCTTTCCATGGAGACCATAGAGGGTGCTTACACCCAGTTCTTGTCTGGAATAAGACCTACTACTACCCCAGAAGCTCATTATCTTTTGACAATCAGTCATTTGAATATACATCCTTTCCTTCCACCTCCCTTGGTATCCTCACCAAGTTGCAATTATCCATTACTGGTGCACACTAGCATCAGACCTTCACATGCTGTGTCTTGGGCTCACAGTTGGAATGGTTGCTGAACATATGTTGTCTGTTCTGCCATAATATGCATGATTATCATGCTCACTCAGTGCTGTAGTTGTGGTACTTGACTGTCAGAATCTAACACTAGTGTACATGTGTACATAACAACATACAACTGTTGTATTCAAGTTCTTGTCCTTTTTCTTTGTATGAAAACACAAGCTTGTGTTCAGCAGTATTCAATTATTTTGAGGGTGCTATGAGTAGCACTGAATGTTGGGAATAGTGACCTGTCAAGAACTCAGAAGCTGAGATCCCTCTAGCAATAGGTCAATATTACTAAAGCTTGACCACCCCTTGAAATTATCAAATTCCACCAGCTGAATGCTGCTATAGTGCTGACATATCCTGGGGGCATCCTGAGAAGTGCCAATGAGACCACCAAGTGAATTCAAATTTGCTGGTGTGTCACCCAACAGATATTCAACTAGCAGGCTCTTCATCACTTTGACTTCTTGGATGATAGTAGACAACATCTCCTGCAACATCTTTGTTGACATCTTTGAGCTCACAGAAAAGTCATCATCAGAGTGAGGGTCATAGTCACCAGAGCAGGTATGTTTTTGAGGGGGTTGCTGCCTGGCAGCATCAGAGTGTTAGCCAGTCAGTAAATTTTATTATGAGGGAAGTAGCAGTTAGCACTCACTGGGAATATCTGGAGCCAGCTGCTATGGACCAAACTCATTGAACTGCCCACTGCCCTCAGTGGCTATGACTTCTCAAGTCAGTGGAGAGGGGACTATTGGTGGCAATTGTCATTCAGAGTTATGTACATCTGATTATGTCCAAGTCAGCAGAGGTATCATGATGAAACCATACCTCTAAATCAGCAACTGTTTGATGAAGATGCCATGAGGGACCAAGAGTTGACTTTGTGACTACTGCCCAGGAGAGAGGTCAGTCCTTTTAAACAAGTAAGGATGATGCTGAAATGGGCCCAGGTGCACCATGACTCACTAGCACCTGGAGGGTGTTTGATCCATTGGCAATAGTTCCCATATGAAAACAGTGACCATGGCTGGTGACATTCCGTTGAGCTGAAGCAGTGAGGCACATTACCAACAAGTCAGTGATGGGAAAAACAGATGAACAGGACTGGGGCACAACTGTGGCATGTAGTTTTTCTCACCAATCAAAAGATCCTGCCAATTATAGTTGCCAATGGTAACAAGGTAACCCTAACTTTCCCACCACCACCATGCTTGTTGCTCCCTCCAGGCTTTCTTGCCTCACTGAGTCCAATGATGCAGTCACACTGGTTAAGCAGTTTACTCTCCTTTTTCTCGTTTGGCCCCCATGAACTGTATAAATGATTTCAAGTTGGATAGTAACCTCAAGGGTAGACTTCTCCCCCATGACTTGTCTTAAACTTGTCCTGATGTCCACCCCTGCTGTGTCCACCAGCAGTAAGGCTAATGACAATGAACAGCCTGGGTCTAGAAGGAAGTGTGGATGCCCTAATGTTCCACAGCTCAGCCCAAGGAAAAAACAGTGAGTTTTCCTTTGAAACCAGGCAGCCATAACTCATAGTCACTGACTCTGTGCACCAGGACTACTCAAGATCCATTAGTCCACCACAGGCACCATTTTGGCAGGGCAGTCCATGCCTTTTGCAACATGCAGATGCTTATCATGAATGGACTTCAGACCATGTTCAACAATTTTTCCAAAGAGTCCTTGACTGCTGTGTGCATGTTCCATCAACTCTCTGTTTCAGATATCATCTGACATGACTGCAGTGAGAGGAAGGAGAGCACTGTTTTCCATGACCTTCTTCAAATTGTACCAGGGTTAGAAAGTCAGCTTCTGGACTTGTTGGAAGAAGACACCATTGCAATCGCCAAGATGGTACATTTCATCCTTATCCTTATCCTTGTACTAACTTTGGCATGTTGCATTTCAGGTTCAGAAAGGTGCCAACAGTGCTAGGGCCGATGACACAAAGGGAATGAAAGGCCCCATCATTGATTGGATTACTCTGAAAGGTCAGTCGCTGAACTTTCACATTCCTTGCAATGTCAAGTCTGGACAAGGCTTCCACCATGATCATACTGGCACACTCCTCTGTCTGGCAGGTGTAGATTGGAACAATATTGAATATGTGCTCTGATGTCACATTATCACTATAAAGACTTACATATGGATGCAACCCATAGAACACATATGAAACTGGCAAATGGTGAGCTGCAAGTAGCTGGGGACCAATGGCCAGTCTTTCTATACACCAATTACATGTATGATCCTGAGGATCCGTGAAATGGCCTTCTTTGCAGTGGACTCCTTGTACCTATGAGTGTTAGTCACCTAGCCTCTTATAACTTGTGCACTGATGTTTGCAATCAAAGGCTTTCAAGCACATTTTCACCTTGCATAGCTGTGTTGACCAAAAGCCCAAGGCCACACAATCTGGAAATGCCTGCATTCATGGCATGCATTCTGTCACCAAGGCCTCCCTTGCATATGTTGCCACACAAGTAAGCATGGACATTTCCTGTAACATGTGACAAACTAATTTGTGATAGGCACACTTCACATTAACTTCAGTGCAATTCTTTTCCCACACTGACCTCATGACTGATTTGGAGTGCTTTTACAACAGCATCCTGGAACTGCTTGATGACCCCAAGGAAAAAGAGGAGGTTGATCAGCTGATTACATGGTGGAACTGGTATGTAGCTTTGTACTAACTGGCTTTTTTACCTCACAAAGATAACAGCCAGATCTTCCCACTCTATACTGAGGTTGAATGTCTTTCTTCCAAGAACAGTGTGTTTGCCAGGATCTGGCAGAAGCATGGTGAGCATCACAAAAGGGAAGCAGCAGCTAGCCATAATGATGAATGATGTCATAGTATTATGCAGTGGACATTTAATTGACATTTGTTGCTGCATTCATAGACTACTAATATATATAGTGGTATAGTTGAAACTATTGAGATGCTTTTGTCTGACTGTTGGCTGTTTATTAGGAATAATGCCCATGATAATGTCCTCTAATGTCAGTGCCATGATAGAATATGGCATTCTTCTAGGGATTTTCACTCAACAACACTTTGTTGACAGTATGTCAAATATCAAACAATAATATAGAGTATAGCATCTATCATTCTGACTGCATCTCTCAAAATCATAAAAATGAAGAAATGCATCAGAACTGTTATTAAATAAGAATAGATCAACAATCCAAGTTCAATACTGTTCATCAAGATTATCACAAGAAAAGAAATTTTCACAGTTGTCCACAGTATGGCCTTGATCATCAAGTTTATTTCAGAGGATTCTGATGTGATTTTTCAGTATGGTAATATGGATCAAATCTAATATCAAGCTAGAATTTCTCACATTTGACAGTCTTACAGATTAGATCATTTGTATTGGCCTTATGAAAATGATCAGTGTGTTGTAAGATGTATAATAAAGATTTTAATTGTCATACAAAGCATGTAGTCTGTGATTTGATGTATTATTTTGGAAAATGTGATCAACTTCATTAATGTGAATCATATTGTCTATTTTATCAGCAAAATAAATGTGATCAAATGAATCAACTTTAGTTATATGATCAGAATGTTAGTAAAGAAACAGTTGATCATATTTAGCAATGGATTGGATTTGATCAAGTCTATCATTGTTTGAGGAAAGATTAAAAAAACCATTTTAATAGGGTTGAGAGGTAATAAAAGTCTTAGACATGTTGTAATGCATTTCAACACTGCCAGGAAGTAAATTGCATGAGCTAACTATATATCAGAATGATATAAAAGCATATACTTGTGGAATATACTAATGTTATATAAGGGTTGAGCAAACTTTCATCAATATCCTGATGTTGTTGCATGGCATGGCTGCTGAGTCAGCAGGAGGACTTTTGTAACTAGACTTCAATACTCAAACAGCTGATCAAAGATGCAGGTCATGAATGCATTTTCCTGCTGAAGTTCCATTGTGAATTCTCTTAATAGTACTGGAGCTGGTGCAAATACCACTACCACCAAATGACCAAGCCAAACTTTGCAGCAACAAAGGAAGCTGCAATCAATGTGCTCAATTCATGCCCTGCTGAGGTAATCTGGCAGTTTATCAACTGGTCATACCACTTCTTGAGTGCCTATCTGTTACAACTGGTCTAACAATGGTACATGTTTTTGAATATGTTGTCTCATTCCTATCCTAGGTCAACTCCAAGATGGAGTTAAGGATGAATGGCTTGACTGAAGTCAACAGTACCAGAACTGGCCTGGAGTTGGTAGAGGGGAGAATGAGGCAGAGGCAAGGCAAGGCATAAGGGAGGGGATCTCAAGGAACAAGTTGACAACATGAATAAGTGTATATCAAGGTTAAGAAAAGAGATGGGTACAGGTGGTGCTCTAATATATATAGTATAGTACTTTAGGGCAAGGGTTGGAGCCCTAAAGATAAATAAGATAAGATTTGTCACATTGCAAGGCACATGATAAGTAAATGAGGATATAAAGGGAATATGCATTGCCCGTAAGGAGAAGGTGGTGGTGGAGGCAGTGTCTGCATGAGTCAGAGCAAGTAAGTAAGAGTCATAAGAAAAAGAAGATGGAGAGTCCTGAAGGCAATGTGGATGGGAGTACCTGGAGGTGATGAGGCATAGCCTATCCCTTGAAGAGTGACTCATCTAGGAGGTTGGCCCATGTGGAAGCTGGGATGTGATAATCTCAGAGATTGGCAAAAATCTCAGCAAAGAGCAAAGAGCCAGGGTGGTCAAGATGGGAGAGAGGCATGGTTGATGAAGGGATAGGAGTCAAGAGACAGCAAGGAGGAGGAGAAGAAGAAAATAGGTATGGGGTCTCCTCAATCATAACATTACCCCCTTTGTTGATCTGAAGTGCCATCTCAAACATCATATTTTCCACTGCGGTCTCCTTTGTTAACTTCATAGTTGGTGAAATCCCAGGAGGAGGAAGGGAGGTTATGGGGGCATTGGGACCAGATGTGGGCGTGGGCATAGCAGTTGGTACAGCGGTGATTTGGACAGAGGAATTGGATATGTCTGGGGGTGGCAATGAGGCAAAAGCAGCACCAGTACCAGGGGCAGTCCTGCCAAATATGCCCAAGCTGTTTGCATTGGAAGCACTGGGTGTGCTCCAAGCATTCCACAGATATAGTGGGGCCATTGGGG
>JBBPQP010001230.1:0-11897 GCA_038092555.1 Boletus subgraveolens | reverse complement strand
GAACTTATTATAGGTCACATGACCCATTGCTTATGTCAAAACCCATCAAAACATATCAATTTCAAACTTTCCTAGGTCAGCAACAAAACTATTGCAATGACATAGGTGACTTAAAGTAGCCATATCTCCACAGCCACTGGACTAGATCACATGACCCCAGGGGATGGCCTTTAGCCAAGAGTGTGTACTGTATTTAGTCTCACCCAAGCTAAGCAAAATTCCCACAGGTGTTTGCAGTGCACTTTGCACACTGCATTAGGGTTAGTTATTGCAACAGTTTTGTTGCTCAGTGTAGGTCATGTCCCGTTAGGACTGTAATGATCTAGGTGCTCTGTAAGACCTGAAAGGGTCTAGAGCTGGTCTAAGTCTAGATCAAAGTCTAGTACTTAGCCCTAGCCAATATACTGTATCTGGTAGAAGTCCAGATTGGTCTGTCAACCATTAGCGAATATGAATAGCATACTGAATCAGGATACTGTGAACATAGAATGTGAAAGTATGAAATATAATATCACAGTTCCAACACTCCCCTTCGCTAGAATATTCCTAATAAGGAATGTGGTGATGACCCCAAAATGGTTAGTGTGCCCCGATGAAGAGGGTAATCTCATGAAGAGATCAAAATGTCTGTAAGGACCTTAACCATATCTGTAAGAAGATGGTAGGGTGAATATTCTCTTGAATGCCATAAAATCCTGCTCATTGTTAATGAGCCCTAAGGAACATAAATGTTCTAGGATCCTGTGCTTGTGGTAAATGAGCCTGATGGTGATAAATCACCGACAGTTAACTTTATGAGTAAAGTTAAACAGTGAGGATTAGTGTTAGAGCCCTGAAAAGGGATAACAGTTTCCATGTATGTGGAATAGTTTATACTCTAAACAGAGTTGTGATAGTTTATCCTTGTTCCAGAGTATGATAGTTTTATGTCATTCTGGACATGATCAGAGAAACATGTTGTGTCTGTCACATGTCTCAACCATAGTATATGGGAGTGTGATGACATCAACAATGATCTTGATCTTCCACATGGAAAGAATGGCTGTAAGGTTATTTCTCAATCACAAGAACATGTGTGAGAGAATAAACCCTTTGCTGTCATTACCTGTGAAGGTATAGTCGGTGTTGGTTTGTCCAAGACAGAATCAACAATGACAATGACTGCAAGGAGAGAATATGAGTTCTCATGTTGGAGTATGTGAAATGGGAAGGAAATAAACGGTTGAAGTACCGTCTCCATTGTCACATTTAAGCCCTGTTGGTTAATAGCTTGTAAAAGCCTCAGAGATAAATCTCTGGTCAGGTGCCTGTTAGGATAAAGGGATGTTCCTAACGTAAATCTCCAATGTAGAGAAGGTGACCAAAAGGCGAAGTTTGTTCTGCCTCTGGTGAAGAAATGATAGTTGGTTAATAACCAATCTAAAGTACTTCTCATCCAGGTTTTTGATATAGCAGTAACAATGGAAGGAATTCAGCGTAACACACTATAAGCCTTGATTAAACCTGATGTTGGTAGGCTCGGTGTAGCCTGTAAAAGATGTGTCACATCCAGTTCCGATATAAACCAAGAACATCTGGATGATATCAAAAGAGTGAAATCCCTTTAAGCAGGAAGTATGTGCTCAGGATGTAAAACTCGTGATCATGAGGTCCTAAGTCATGTCACTAAAATCTGTAAGCAAAATCTTCATTGACATTTCCAGGTCAATGTTGGATTTCTCCAAGTGTAGGTCAATGCACCATAGCTTGGGTGTGAATCAGATTTCTCAAAACATATACAATCACTTCCTCTCCAATGAATGTTCTTTCAGTTCATTGTTACGGTTATGGTGCACCCCCAGTCTTTTTCTTCTTTACCCCACAACCTCATGCCCTCTGGAACCACTCCTGTCACTGGACCACCCACCCCGGCGTGTTCTTGCACTCGTTTATGCCTGACGTGACACATCTTGCAACAGCCCGGCTTGCCCCCCCTGCACTGCCCTTCCTCAGTGCCTCTTGACACAGCTGCCCTCCTGTGTTCCAATCCTGGATCTTCCCTGGATCTTCCCTGGAATATCCCTTTGGGATCTTCCCACCCTCCTTCTCCTCTTGGGCCGCTCCTCACGCCCTTTGGGATCTCCCCGACCCTGCCTTGCAGTGCCCCACGTACAGCCACCCTCCTGTACCTCCCTTGGCAATCCCCATCTCATCTTGTGACCACTCACGTGCCATCACAACATGACACGCCACGCTGATTCCCACGATGCAACCTTTCGCTCATGAACTTCCCACGGCAGACCCCTCCTGCCTTTTTGGGCGATAACCTCGCCACACTGACTCCAGGTTTCCTTATGTGGATATGGACTCTTACCATATTAAGGTTAGACTGCACATGAACACCTACCAGATTGGGATATACCTGCCCTAAAGCCCTTACAGCTGGGATATATAAGTTTGAGCTCCTCTCGAACACCTCTCTCTCTCTAACCTTGATCTGACATCTAAAGTGTACACCTTACAGTTACTCTTGTGGTATTCATCATCCGTTCCCTGCAACATTCCCTTGCTTGACCTCTATCTTGCCCTCCCCTCTTTCCTCCTTCATTGAAGGACTCTGCTGTCGACACCTTAGAACTTTCCTAAGGTCCTCAAGGTTGAGCAACTCTGTTGCTCTCTGCTTTCGCTAACGGCCCGCTGCTGTTGGCTGGTTTCTCGGTTCTCTGTTCCCATACAGAGGGCCAAACCTGTATGACATCGACCTTGCTATCCAAGACTCTTGCCAAGGTCAAGGTCAACCAACCTTGTCACTCTTGGACTCACAGTAGTGGTCTGTCTCAGGATACTCCTTCTAGTATCCCTTGTCGCTCGTCGCCAGGCTCCTGTTAAGCCTGAAGGAATCCTACGCTGTTAGGACCAACAAGGGTTATGTTACGGTTCTGGAGGAGACACCTCATCAATTTCCTTCTATGTCTCCTCCTCCTCGTATACCGACTCCAAAGCCTTCGTCGGTCACCCCACCTCCCCATCTCGACCATCCTGGCACATCCCTTTTCTCCTCCCTCTTCTCCGACTTAAGGGACTACGACATCCCTTCCTCTACATGGGCCGACCTGCTGGACGAGTCTCTCTTTGAGGCTTAGACCATCGGACGGACATCTCCGGATTACACCGCTTCTCTTCACTGCCCCTTGGCAGTTCCCCTCCTTCTCTGCCTCTGGCAATCTCCTTTCTCCTTCTGACTCTTTCTTACTTATTATGACTCGTCCTGACACTGCCTCCTCATAGCCTCTCTCTTGGCTATTCGTATCCCCATTACTCCACGGTTCGTTTACCTCACATGCTTCGTAACGTGACGCGTCTATTTCCTTATTTATACTTCGGACTCCGATACTGGCCCTAAACGTCCTCAGTATATATATTAGGGCACCGCCTGTATCCTTCTCTTTCTCTAACCTTAATCTACACTATTTCGTGTGGACTTCTGTTCCTCGAGATCCCCTCCCTCGTGCCTCGTCTCACCTCTGCCTCATCCTCTACTCTTCCAACTCCTGGCCAGTCCAGGTACTGCTAGCTGTTGCTAGGCTGTTCACACTTAACCTCTCACGAGGGTGTCCAAGTGTAGGAACGAGGTCTCGACTTAACTCCACTGAGGAGAGGCCAAGTCGACGACACATGAACATGTACCATTGTTACAGATCGTAACAGATTAGGCTCAAGGCGGCCTTACACTTCGTGTCTACTTGTTCGACTATCAGTTGTAACATTCATGAGGGCCATAGTGAAGTATTGTTTGGTGATTGTCAAGTTAAGTACTTGATAAACTTAGCTTTTTATTAAGCCTCAGTTTTAAGTTGTGGTAGACCTCAAGACTGCAGATAAGTCTTGGCTGCGCGACAAATAATACTCCTGGCTTTATGTGTGTGGTTAATAACCACAAAACCTATAAAATTCATTATTCTCCTTTAAACCTAAATGGCCTCATTCAATTTCGTCAGCTTGAATACCCAACACTGATGAGTAATTTGAATGGAAGTGAAGGAGTGATTTGAATGATGGAAGCAGTCTCTGCTTCTCATCTCTCTAACCATTTGAATGGTAGAGAAAGATTTTTGAAATTGTGTACCAGAAAAGGTACATAGCCCTGAAATGAAAATGGGCCTGCAACTAGTGAATCCTGTTCTTCCAATTGGATTCGATGTCTGTGGTCAGTTAGCTAATCTCTAACCATCTGTTCGGTATAACAAAATGAAGATTATATCTTGTCTCGATACAGATTGAATTATCACCTTTCCAATTCCTCATCTCAGATATTGTTCAAAATCTGGTTATGTCTGCTCTTCATCATAAGATGAGTTCTCCTGTCGAAATCTCCCCTTTGCCCAAGACATGTGGGTTTTATTTTGGTAGAGATGGAGAGTGGAGTAATATGCTCCGAAAGCAAGACTGTATCATTTTGATGATGATACAATGAATGTCAGTTTCATTAGTCCAAGACTGAATGAGGTCGACGGAATGGAAAGAGGTCCTGGTGCTGTCTATACCAGTGGGATTTGTTGGGTGAGCCAACTAGTGTGATTGCAAATATGCATATCACGGTATGAGTCCAACCAGTCAATGATCAATTGACTTTGTAACATCACGTTCAGGGTCCTGCCTGAACAAAACACAGATCATCATGAGTGTTGCGAAGATCTTTCGATCTTGTGATTTCAAGTAAAGCGTGTTTGTCTTGACTCCTTGAAACAACAACTGAAAGGTAGAATCTGTGACCTTTTGAAAGTGACTTGTGACATCAAGATGTTCACCAGTGATCTCAATAAAGAGTACCGGTTACTTATTCATGACATAATGCGTATTGTTCTCCACACATCTCAACCCGTACTATCAGGGAGGAAATGGAGAAGATTGCAACATCTCTTTGGTGTAGAAAGTGGCAATTGATTCATCTTCGGTTTGATAGACAATGTCTTGATCGAGGTAGTCCAAAGATCAAGTGAACCAATAGATGGTGATGGTGCCATAGGGACATGAGAAAGCATTTTCAAATCGCCTCTATTTTCCGGGATAGTCGCTGATGGAAATCAGATATCCAGATGCATTTCAGAATCTGGATCGATCTAAGCGAGATTGATAGGTTCCAACGTTCATTATGACTGGTTGTATTGTCGAGAATATGTGTTTCCAGATTCTCTTCATTGTAGTGGAGAACATGCAGATCCAGGGTAGGATTAATGCACAGGATCTCCTGATGAGAGCTGTCATTGGAGTAACACATGAAATCTCTTGAGAGGGGTTCAACAGGTAGATGTTGAATGTCTTCATTGAAGACGGAAGTAAGCTGTTCTTCTGAGTAGCCTTACGTGATTAGCTAGATGCATGTGAAGGACTGAAGCAGGTAGAAGGAAGCTTGATATCCGGATATTGGAAAGAATCCTTGATACTGGAAAGAATCCCCCCCTCAGTCCAAACATGGATGAAGGTCCTTTAAGCGAGAGAGTAAGGCTATAAAGCCAAACCTCATCTATGCCAAACCAAAGGTAAGTCAGGTCAGTTTGATTCTAGGATGATCTGGGTAGTTTCCCAGAAAACCTTTCATAAGGATTTAACCTCTCTGAAAGTGGTCAGAGTGACCGAATATAGAAGAGGGTTGTTCGTGATAGACAAAGTCTTAATCATAAACTATCCTTTGTTGTTTCGTAACTTGAATCCCTAGATCATCAATAAGTGTTGGTAGGTCGAGTTACTCCACTGAAGTGAGGTGAACTAGATCCTTTTAAAAACAACAGTGCTCTAGAAAGCTGAATATCAGCCTTATGGATATGTGGTAATAAGGAATCTTCTCAGTTTCTGGTATTATTTTGCAACCAGTAAACCAAGTAAGTAATTTATCCTCTCAGAAATCTTGTCATAGGTAAAAGCCAATTTAGGCCTAACAAGATTCTGGTAATCATCTTCTGAAGTGAAGATCAGTTCCAGGTGGAAGTTAGAATACTTTCCTATGAGCCAAATGTCATATTAAAGTTGTAAGACCTCTTTATGTCCAAAAACAGTAAAGGATGTCCATATAGTGGACGTGTTCACTAAGGTGAACATAACATGTGTGCACAATGTGCAGTGGCAAGGAATAGTATCTGAATGGACGGAAATGAGATGTCCTGGAAGTAAGTGTAAGAGGGCATGTTATGCTTCTCATAATCACGGTATGTGAGAGCTATGCTCGAGAACACATTAACATTCCTCAATTATGAATACCTGTGGAGTCAAGTATCATCTATGGAATGGATATCCTAAAGTCACTGTCTTTTCGAATTTCTTATACTCTTCTTGTTTGATCTTGGTAAAAGAGTCAAACAGTGAATCTGCATCTAGATGTGCAGAAAGAGTCTTGACTTGAAAGTCAGTAAGAAAAAGAATTCAATAAAGATTATGAGCGAACTCTGAGATGGATTGTGGAAGTGCTTTGAAGAAAAAGATAACCTGGTCTTGGTCTGAAATAGCCAAGCCAAAAGATCGTGTGAGCTCTATTAAGGAGCTCAAGCAATGAACTTGAGGATAAAGGTGTTGGTTAGACTTAAACCTGAATCCTGAAAGTTTCTTTTTTATCAAGCCTTTAGCATTAAAACAGATCGCTAAAGTCCTCCAGAGTGTCCTAGAAAGGGACACAAAAGTCGGTACAATGTCCGACAGATCCTTTTCTCAAAGATGATCTTGAATCATAGAGTGTATCAGGTAGTATGCCTGTATATCGTGCTTTTTCCACGAATGTTGAGAGGTGTCATCCGATTGGATATCCCATTGGGAATGACCTGAAACAATGTTCCAGAAATCAAATTGACAAAGGACATATCTCATCTCTAGTGACCATCGATAGAAATTCGACAAGTCTGCTAGGAGTAAGTCCATAGCCTGGTACTGTGAGGTTAACACCTCCAGTAATTCACATGAGATGCTCATTATGAGTCTTAGTCTCTAGTGAGTGATCTTCAAATGTCAAATAGTCAGCAATGCTAATAGCGGTGCTGAAAAATGACAGAAGTGGAAGATGATAAAGTGGTTGAAGTCTCGTGATCCTAAAATCTTAAGTTCTCCAATCTTGGTGATTTGCTTGTAAGAAGTCTTATTATGCTTCTTTGGCAATTATCCTGTGCTGTGAGATGAGAGGACATGTTTCTTCTATAACCATGATATGTGGGAACAAGCTCAATTGCAATATGCAAGAGTGTTCAAGAAGATAAACATACTTCGATCATCTCCAAGGCAAGTTCCTGTAAAGTTCAAAATGGGCAAATAAAGAGCAAAAGCTCTCTCGACAATAGTCAGATGAAAAATCAACATATAAAGCAAAAGCTCTCAAGATCTTTGAAGATATTTGGAAGGAAATGTTGATTAGAAGTGTCAGATATCAAGTCTAACACATTCCTCTCAAAGAAATAATATTTCTTGAGGTTGGTAAGAATCCATAGTATGGAAATCGAACCAAAAAGTCCATTAGAACTTTTTAAGGAAAAACAAAACAGGAAATAACAGGAAAATCCTGTGTACCAAGATCTAGTCATTTCACCTATAAATCTCCAAATACATCACTGTTTCTTGTCCAAGACAAAGAAACGTGTCTAATCACTCCGCTTATAGGAAGTGATGGAATAAGACACCTAGTTTCGGTAAAGGTCTTGTGGAAAGTCCTTTCAATCTGGTTCCTAAAATCGTCATCTGTTTCTGGTTTGAATATCTGAACTCTGAGCTATGGTCTCAGAAGAATCTCCGATAGAATCGGTAATCCACGATTGTGGAAGATGAACAGGTCCAGAAAGGAATGAGATGAAGATTTCGGTAGGAATCTAGAGTTGATAAGGAGATAAGCCTAGTACCCTGAAGACATAGTGAAATCGTTTCGGAGGGAACAGGAATGGTGAACAGATCACTTTGAAATAAAGTAGTGTGTATGCTTTCGCGTATCAGTACAATCTTCATCACTCATTGAAGAGGAGGAAGATGATCATTCTGCTACATCCCAAACAGTGTTCCATAAATCCAATTGATGATGTTGTCTTTGTATCGTTCAAGTTGTGGAACTGACTCGAAGGATAGATCTCTCAATCTGTATAGACTGAGATGTAGAAGGTACTGGTGGTGGTGCTGGAGTGCCAAGCATCGCAAGTAAAGCTTCAGTTGAGCTAGAAGCCTCTACGCAGGTATCTCCTGAGTAGGCGTCAGACTCTGAGGAATATGGGGATATCCTCAGGTCCGAAATAGGAACCGTAAGATGTGATGGAGTAGGTGAATGACCGTGGTTGTTCAAAGGTTGGCCTCAGTAGTTGAACCAGAAAGGGATAAGCCAATTCTGTTCATCAACAGAATACCTTGAACACCGTAATGGAGAAACTGATCTCCTTGTTGGAAGGGGAAGAGTACTAGCATTTGGAAGTACCTGTGTCCCAGTTCCAATAGAGGGAGTAGGAAGTGAGGAAGAATTCCTCGGTGGATCTGGACTAGGATTAATAACCCTTGACTGAGGTGATGATGAAGATGTCACCTCAATCCAACCACTTCTTCATCTCAGAGGAGTAGCACGTGTACGTTCCATTGGATGGTGTATCATAGGTCTCAACTGACTATGGGAAATGCGTACCTCGGGTGGATGTTGGGTGGTACGATCAGATGATCGTCTTGTTTGACTTGTCTGAGAAAGACAGTCAGAGTCTCGTAAGACCTCTGGATTGGTGGTTAGACTCAAATCCAGGTTCCAACTAGAAGTTCCATCCCAGTAGAAGGAAGTAGTGCGCATTGTCAGTGAAAGTGTCCGAGCGAGAAGGATAAACTGCAATAAAAGTATCCATAGTAAAGTGATCAGCACAATTGTAAGTGTGATCAACTTGAGAGCAGTGATGATCCATATCGGGACCAAGAAAGCCACGTAACCTCCCAGCATGATTCAATGCTTGTCAAAGACAGAGCTGAACCAGGCTTATAGCAATACTGTTACGACTACCACCCGGTCGAGTCCAAGTCCCTCCTGCATACGGGACCTCTATAATACGGGACATCTCAACCTCGGACGCATCTGCAAACGAGAGCGCGCTTGGCTTTGACAGCGCAGTGATTGCGCCGACCTGACAAGTGTTCGAGTTGGAGTTTGGGTAGGCGTCGCACGCACGATAGGCCGTGCGGATGGTCTCATAGACGAATTTTTCGAGCATGAGATGGGTCGAGTTTTCGATGTTCTATTGGGGATCGATATCTATAGTCAGTGGGGACCGAAAACACGAAGAGTACTAGGCGGTGAGCGACTTGCCGTAGCGAACTGTTGGATGACGGATGGGTAGTCTACCTTTTTGAGACTACCGTTGGCATCTGGAACCTCGGTGTTAGTGCTGGTGCTGGTTCAGGCGGTCTCGAAGAAAGTGAGATGGGTGATGACGTGTAGTTTGGCGAGACGTTCGGGCGGGGTTGACACCGATGAGGACGGGGAGAACCGGGTTCTTCATGCGGACGATCGCACCTGCTGTTGATCCCGATCCCGAACTCCCTCGCGAGAATTTGTTTCAGAAGTTCGAGGACGACGCGAGCAGGGTGTATCACCTCCCCCATCACTGTACCTGAGTCCTTCCTTGGCTCCAAATGGGCGTCACCCATCGACGGAGGCACGACCTCTCGGCCACGTCAGACCAGAGGCTGCAATTCCGCTTTGTTGAAAGCCTGCGGACTCCACGGGTATCTATCTTCCCGACAAAAAAAGATGCACAAGTCCAATAAGACACAATCAAGATCCAATCCTGATGGTAGTGGAACATGTATGGTACGATAAATGAGCGTGAAGCAGTCCTCGCGACCTGTCCGAGGTACTGCTAAGGCATGACCAACTCGTGTCTATTGTCTAAACCATTTTCTTCTTCACCCCTCGTCCCTACGCTCCAACTTCGTGATGGACACAAGGTACGCATCGACTTAGCACAGTATGGAGTGGTACAGCATTCTTATCGGCCGTCTCTAGGATCGTGAAGCGCCCCATTTGCGATCGCTCCCACGTCACAGACAACGCAAACACAACGGTCCAGCTGAGCCATGCGAAGGCGAGCATTGCCGTAAGGATTCGGCATTCCTGGGTGAACCAACAGGAAGAGAGATCTCCCCAATAAACGTCGACTTGTAGAGGGTTAGTAGTATGCTATAGATTAAAGAAGTGTTAATAATCGTATAGGCTAGCATACCAAGGTTACCTACGGTGGCAACGGCAGCACCAACTAGCCAGAGGATGAAGATGACAAAGAGACCAATAAGCTCCCCTGGGAGGGAGCTAAAGCAACGGTACTCGAGCCGGCTGTGGATCGTACAAGCACTGTATTCGACACAGTGAGCTGATAGATAGGGTACCATGCTCAAGATTGCTCTTACACAAATGGTGCCCACAAGATTGTAAGGATACTCGTCACCAAGAGTTCCATAACCACCGGATCTTATGGAACGACTCGCAATGAGCGAGGTGGAAGAAGCTTTTCGGGAACAGGATACTTACCATAATTCGTTGGATTGTATGAGGGTATGTGAGTGGTGTAATGTATCCTCACCGCACACAACGCCAATGTCACAGCTGCGAAAAGGAACTACGGTCCAGGCTGAGTACAGAGCATAATCTAAGTGAGCGAGGTGCAAGCGTACCAAGATGCAATACAACGGGAAACGGATAGTGTGGACCATGGTGTCACTGACTAAAGGTGGGAGTAGCAGAATGAGCTGGACAATGCGGCTAGATGAGATGAAGTTATAATATACTTGTGGCACGAGGTGTCGGTGCCAGATAACATGGGACACCCACGTGTTGCGCACACCGCGTATACATTTGCAACAACTCATTTGTACGTCCAGAGCAGAACCGTCAAGGATGTTGATCCGGGCCGTATACTAGTAGCAAGCCATGGGACAAAGGTGACCAAACTCTTTGGACATCGTTGTGAAAGCGTGTCAAAGAGAACAATGCTATGGTCTGACAGAGAAGGAAAAGAGGTTGGGGCAAACGCCCTGTGCTTGTCGACCCGGAACGGAAGCTGGTATCTGCCAGGTAAGACGTGGGCTGCGGGGGCAGGTGGGACCACCTCGCGGAAAGCAACCTGCAAATAAGCTTGCGTGATTAGGGTCCCAGGATGGGGAGAGCTGTGAGGCATCGAAATTTGATATTGATGCTTGGGAGTGGTATGTGATAACAACGCGAGGGCGAGCCGCAGCAATTGGCGCTACAAAGAAGAAAGAAAGCTGCCGCTTACATAACACCACGGTATCTGAAGACTTCACAGAAGTTCACACTGTAAATTAACCTGCATGCAACGTCACGGCGGGTGGCAAGCTGTGCTTCATCGCTACAACTTTTCGATATGATGACAGAATGGGAGGTATGGAATCACACCTCCTGAATATTTAAACTGTCATGGAGTCAATAAAATACACAAAAGAGAGCTGCGTTGGTAAACTCTGAATAGATCTTCCAGATGCCTGTGCCCTGCAATGAGTACTGTGTTTCACCCAGCACCTACCCGCAAGCGTCACGATCACCATTGACCAATCACGATACGCCCATCAAGTTCTGGTGTTAGAAGACGGCGAGTTTCGTGAGCCTGTGGCCGGTAAGAACGAGCTGTGTCGTCGACCCATGAAAGTGGCAATGGTTCCACGCAATTCCACGTCGTCAGAGCTGACAAAAGGGGTCGCTAAATTTGACCAAACTGGGGCCCAATGCATCAGATCGGGCCTCGAGGCAAGCTTCATTTTGGCAGGCCTCACCTGCCGTAATGGAAAAGTTGTTGAGGCGGTTGAACGAGTTGGACAATGCGGACTCGGAAACGCCGTGGTGGTGACTGGTTTCTTGGCTAGGTGCGCTCGCTGATTTGAGCATCATGGATTATCGGCCCACGAGTCCAAGTCCC
>JBBPQP010001229.1:0-11903 GCA_038092555.1 Boletus subgraveolens | reverse complement strand
TACAAGCAAAGGGAGGGCATACAAAGTACTAAAATCCATAATGTAATTTGGGGTCAAATAAGTGTCCCAATGACATGCCATTTTGAAATGCTTGTATCTCACTCCCATGGCAACCAAATCACATGACCAAAGTGGTTTCTGAATGCCAAGGGCAATTACTTTCATCCATCCTGCAAGCACTTTACCTGATTTATTCTTGCTCTCCTACAATCTTCCAATTTTTTTAAAATGGCTCAACATTGGGACACTTTTTGAGCCACTGTATACTACTAGGAGGTAAGCTGACTAAGGTGTTTGGAAATGAAGTAGAATAGGGTTGATCCATTGGAAGTAAGAAAAATATTCTACAAGCTTCCATGACCTTCTGTGATTGATGGGAGAGGTGATGGTGTGAAGAGAGGAAAAAAGAGTGTTCTGACATTATCCCCCTCTTAAGAGTCGAAGTCCCTTTCGACAAGTTCACCTTCTAAATAAGGAGTGTCTGTAAGAGGAGTGTCAAAGGAGTAGTTATGTAAGCGGTCCATGTTTTCATGGAAGGAAAGGAAGTCAGGTTTCAAGAACATTGGAGACGGAGTGGGGAGAGGGAGACCAAGACAGGTGGGACAGGAGCAGGGAGTGTTGGCATCTGCGAAGCAAACCCTCATTGTTTTCTTTAGTTGATGAGTGGTGGGGTGGAGATGATGGAAGTCCTTGATAGCATTGCTGGCATTGTCAAGTTCGGATGCTTTCTTCCATTTATTTTCTTCCCTAGGAAATCCTTTCCAGTGGACGAGGTATTCTGTGTTTCCCCTTTGTTCACGGGAGTCAACAATGTTCTCAATCTCTTGCTCTTCTCCTTGGGGTTGCATGATGGGTGGAGGAGGAGGTGGTTTCTTCTGTGAGGGGAATTCTCCTTTTTGATACAGGTAGAGAAGGCACTCGTTGAAGACCAGGTGTATTCCTCACCACTTGGAGTCGAGCTTGAGTTTGTATGCCCCTTTTCCAACCTTGGAGAGTACCTTGAATGGACCATATCATTTGTCATCTAATTTGTGAGAGGGATGATCAGAGCGAATGTTGGTCAATTCAAGGAGGACAAGATCTCCAGGTTTGTATTCTCTCAGAGGTCGAGTTCCTCAATCATGGTACTTCTTCATGTCGTTGGCAGTGTGTTGGAGTGCTTCTTTCGCTTGAGCGTGACTCCTTTTCATCTCTTTGATGAAGACAGATGCTTCTTCATTTCCATTCCGTGCAACTGATCTCTGTGTCATATTGATGTGAGGAGTTTGTCTGTAATTGAGGAGGAATGGAGATGTTTTCATCATGGAGGAGACTTCGAGTTGTGAGTGGATTCGGCGAGGGGAAGCCAATTGACCCAGTCAAACTGTCGGTGATTCACATAGATGCAAAGGTACTGTTCAATGAGTGCATTGAATCATTCTGACTGACTGTCTGTTTGCAAGTGATAGGCCATGGAGGGATTTCCTTCAATTTGGAGGAGTTCTTGTAGTGCTGTCATGAACAACAAGACAAATTGTGGCCCTTGATCGCTGATGATTTTCCTAGGAGTGCCATGGAGTTTGAATATATGATCACAGTAAATTCTGGCAACTCCTGCAGAAGATATCATGGTGGAGATCAGGAAGAAGTGAACCATCTTGGAGAATATGTCAACTATGGTCAGGATGGCATCCTTTCCATTTGACTCTGGGAGGGGGCCAATGAGGTCGATGGATATGACTTCCCAGGGTCCATCAGCTGGTTCATTTGGATGTAATTGTGTCCGCTTTGCTTTGATCTTGACCTTTTGACAGATGTCACAACCAGAGATGTAGTAGGCAATGTCCTTCTTCATTGAGGGCCAATAATATCTCATTTGAATGAGATCTCCAGTTCTTCGTGTGCTGGGATGTCCAGAGAGGGGGTGATCGTGGTTTTGGACAATGATTGCTTCTTGAAGAGACAGTTCCATTGGAACATAGAGTGCGTTCTCCCAGTGGATTAAGCCATCTTTGAGCTTCCATGGTGAATTGTTCTTCTTGACACCTTCAATAGTGAACTTTTCTACACAGGATTGGAGATTTTCGATACATTCTTCAAATGCGATAGAGTGCACAGCAGCTTCCTTGCATTCTGGGAACTTTTCAGGGGAGAGCATGGTAATTTCCTTGTTGTCTTCACTTTTTACAGTGAAGTCAGGTCGTTGAGACAGTGGGTCTGCTGGGTTGGTTTTCCCTGACCAATGTTTGATCATGAAGTGGTACTCCTGAAGAAGTTGGTTCCACCATGCTTGTCATTATGATAGATTTTGTGGTTGCTTGAAGTATTTGAGGTTTTTGTGGTCTGTGAGGATCTTGAATTCATGTTGAGCATCGAGGAGGTAGTGGTGCCATTCTTTGAGGGCAAAGATGATGGCTGCCATTTCGAGGTCTGCTGTGTGGTAGTTCCTCTTTGCTTCATTCAATGACCTTGAGATGAATGCAACTGGATGCCAATGGCCTTCTTTCTCTTGGGAGAGGACTGCTCTGATGCCAATTCCTGAACCATCAGTCTCCAGATGGGATGGTTTGTTGTTTTTGGGCATGACGAGGGCAGGGGCAGTCATGATGGTTTCTTTTAAGAGTTCATAGGCTTTTTGGCACATTTCTGTCCACTCAAAGTCCACCTTTTTGGAGGTCAGAGCGTTGAGTGGTCTCGCTATCTTGGTGAAGTCTTTTACAAACCATTGATAGAAGTTGAGGAATCTGAGGAATCCTCTAACCTCTTTCTTCAATTTGGGGATGGACCAATTGGTGACTCCTTTTATCTTTTTTGGATCCATTTGAAGCTTTTGGTGTGAGATGAGGAGTCTGAAATATTTGACTTTATCTACCTCAAAGTCACATTTTGTGTGTCGAAGACTCAATTTGTTTTCTCTGAGGATCTGAAGGACTTCTTGTACAATTGCTTGATGTTGCTTGATGAATTCCATGTAGATCAAGATGTCATCCATGGAGACAACCACATTTCCTTGATTGATCAGATCTCGGAAGATGTGGTTCATCATCATTTGGAAGGTCACCAGCAAGTTGGTCAACCTGAAGAACATTACAAGGGGTTCAAAGAGTTGTTGATTTGTTTGGAATGTGGCTTTTCATTCATCTCCTTCTTTTATCCTTATGTTATTGTATCCCCAGCAGATGTCGAGTTTTGTGAAGTGTTTCACTTCTTTGAGCTTGTTGATCAACTTGGCAATAAGGGAAAGGAGGTATCAGTTCTTGATGGTGATAGTGTTCAATTTCCGATAGTCTTGGACAGGGCAAAGTCTTCTGTCCTTTTTTTTGATGAAGAAGAAGGCAGAGGCAAAGGGGGATTTAGAGGGGCAAATACAACCAGATGTGAGGTTTTCTTTGAGGAAGGTGTCCAGTTCTTTTTGTTTGTCGATGTAAGACTGTATGTTTTACAGTCAACTTGGTGATCGCCTGGGAGTAATTTGACTGCATGATCCCATGGTTAAGACAGAGATAGTTCATCAAATGTCACTTTGGCAAACACATCTTTGAAGGCATGGTATGTTTCTGGAACGACATCCTCGAAGATTTTTGTGTGTTTTTTCTTTTGTGCTTTGATCGCAAGATCTTGGGCGACTCCTTGGGACATGAGGTAATTGAGGGCTTTGATTTTGAAGATGCGATCACCCTCCTTCCAAGATTGGCAATACTCCGAATCATCATTCTCGTCATCAGTAGCAATGAGATCAGGGATATGATTTTCGCATGGAAAGGAAATGGATTACAAGGCCCAGTCAATCACAGGATTGTGATGCTTGAGCCAGTTGTAGCCAAGGAACAATGAATGTGTCCCAAGGTCAGTCACCACAAGAGAGAGTTTTTTGACATGGTCCTGGATAGAAAGCTCTACCAGAACAAAGTTGGTGATAGTGCCTCTAGAGTTGGGAGTGCCATCGGTGTTGTACATGGGAATGGAACGAGGGAGTTTATGAGTTGGAATGTTATTCCTTTTGACAAACGAAGCATCAATAGTTGACCCGGTGCAACCAGAGTCAATAAAGGCATCAGCTGTTACTGTTCTCCCATTGTCCAGAAGCATCCCTACATGACAGTTAGTGAGCGGTCATCCTTTTTTGAGATTTTCTTATATTGTGGCTTGCTTTGCAGCTCATGCAACGACAGGTGGGCCTCAATAGGGGACATGGCACTAATCTCAGTGATCAGCTGAGGAGTTACTTCCGCTATCCTTGTGTCATGCATGAATGATCCAAGATGTGAGAGGGCTCTCTTTTTGTCCATGTTTTGACATACTTGTTGAATCCATTGGGTCAACCAAGGATTCACTGTGTTCAACCATGAGGAGCACTTGCTCCTTTTCTCTACCGTTTGATGTTTGGTACCCTTTTCTTTAACTGGAGGTCCAACTGGTGTATCTTTTTTTGCCTTTTTGGGGTGTTGTAGTATAGTTGGTGGAGGGCACTCAGCAGCCACATCACACTTGGACTCAGTCGATTCTTCTACTTGTAGCACAGAGAATTTATTTGGCAATGACTTAGGTGTAGTACAAGAAGAAGTAATGTTTGTAGATGTAGACAACTGGGCTACTCTACGTTGGGAAAATCCTTTTTGGTGACTTCTGCCACCTTCTCTGCCAGCTCTCTTGGGATTTCGTACTCTATCGTATGTCCGTTGATTTCAAACATGCAGACTTGGTGAGGGTGTGGTTTGGAGTGAGTGGTTCAGGGCCAAGCCTGATCCTTTCCTTCTTTTGTGCAGCTGATGCACTTCCCCTGTGCATGCAGCTTGCCAATGTCCATTGGAGCACCAGCTCCCGAAAATGTTCCCATAGCGTTTGAATGGTATTGATATTGAGGAGTGGCAGTTTTCGCTGGCACAACAGTTGCCGATACTGTTTGGTGGGATTGTTGTTGGGGGCAGTCAGGAGTCTAGGTCGTGTGGAGGGACGACTTCTTTGCATCGTTGAGGGTGCAAAGGGAGTATTCGGCCTGAATGAGTTCCTTCTCCCAGACTCGGACATCATGTTTGTCAACAATGCTGGGGATTTGGCTGATGACAAATTCAACATATTTATACTGCACTCTGTTCCTTGCGATCTTGGTGAGGTGGACTCTGTGTGACTGGATGTTCCATTTGGCCTCAACGATGAGTGTGGACATCTTGATAAAGAAGTTCCTGATCATCTTGGAGGGGGCCTGTTTCAGAGTTTGCAGCTTCCTCTTTGCATCTCATTGCAGGGCCTTGGGTTGGAACATCTCAATGAGGGTGTCCCAGAACATGCTGAAGGGGTAATGATTGAGGTTGTCCTTGTTCTGGATTACAAATAAATCTGTGAATTGCCCTGCAGCATTGTTTCCAGTAAGAAAGGAGAGGACAATGGTGATCTTCTGTTGGTCATCTGGTATTCCTTCCTCAAAGGAACGCAGATACATCCTCATGGTTCATGCCCACTGCACGAAAGTCTCCTTGTTGTCATCGAAGTAGGCAGGCTTGGGCAGCTGATTCTTCCCTAAGTGGCCTCCTGATGAAGGAAGCTTGACTGTTGGGCAGGGGGCATGAATAGATCTGTACACTCCCTCCTGTGCTTGGCACTCTGCAGCCAGCAGCATTAGTGGCATTGGTTCTGTGGAAAGAGGTTGGGAAGTACTCCTCGACAATCTGAAAGTTGGTCAGGTATAGGAGGGGGGGTGGAGACTGGGCAGCATTTCGATTGCATTGTAGGGGATTGGTGGTGCTGGGCCAGCCCCATGAGTGCTGATCAAGTAATTTGTTGTCCATTTGGCATACTGGGCGAAAAAGTCCCCAATCTGCTCCTTGATCAGTCTTGCCACTAATTCTGGTGTCTCTTGTTGGTCAATATATGGAACCTGTCTCAGAGCTGTCAGCAGGGAAATCGAAATACTGGTGGGAGTTGGAGGATTGTGAATCCAATAGGGAGCAACAGATGGGGGATGGGATTTGAGACAGGATTGGAATGGTGGGATAGACAGCGTAGCCTGGGGAGCATGGATGGTATGCGGGGTTATTGTTCCCAAGATTGATGCCGCTCGTGATGTAGGTTGGGAAGTCATTATAGTACAGGGGAACGTGGATGATGTTGGAGGAAGAAATGATTACGGGCTGTTCTTGTCTGTGGAGTTTATCCAGGTAGCTTGCTTCACTCCAACAAGTCTTCTCGCTTCGAGACGACAATCTAAGGCATGGATGTAATGCCAACCTTTTCAGTGTGGGTCGTAGATGAGATCTTGGCAATAGATGACTAGTCTGTAGATTTCTTTGGAAGTAATGGGGTAGGCTGAGTAAGGAATACGAATGTCGGGGTAGGGTTCAAGGTATTGCTGGGCGTTTTCAGTCACTTCAGCAAGAGTAGGAGTAGAGAAAGTCACTTCAACTTCTTGAGATGCAATGACTGAGCTCCTGCTTACTCGTTGGGTAGATGACTCAGCCAGGATTGAGTCCAAGGGTGGTGGAAAGTGGATGAAAAGAGATCTAGAAGCTAGAGGGCTTCTTCAGCTTGTCGAGGGGTAGATGGAGCGAGATGCTCAATGTCAGCACTACTAACATGTAGCAACAGATGACACTCTCACAGTCAACAAGCATATAAGTCAAGTTTTCTTTCGGACTTTACACAGAATATCCCTGGTGCACTATGGGAGAAACAACATTATCCTTGTTTAGACAGTAGACGACCGTATGTGTAGTGCAGAAGCTACTATGTATCAGCGTTTGCTCAGTGCTAGTCCAATCCTAGTTTATGTCTAGGTGACAGATTTCCCTTAATGCTGGGATCCATGTATAATACAGCAGTAAAGAGAAGAGGAGGGACAGCAATGAGTGGAAAATATGCTGCCAAAGGCAAGGATAGGTGACAAGGGAAAGGGTAGTCAGTAAGGTATAAGGAGAATTGGATTATATCAGGACCGTCAACTGAGACCTCAGGGAATACCCTTAGGGGATGTAGAAGAGTGAAGACAATCCAATTCTGAGGAGAAACTACTACAATACATGCATATATATATATTACTAGGAGGTAAGTTGACTAGGGTGTTCGGAAATGAAGTGGAATAGGGTTGATCCATTGGAAGTAAGAAGAATATTCTACAAGCTTCCATGACCTCCTGTGATTGATAGGAGAGGTGACAATGTGAAGAGAGGAAAGAAAAGAGTTCTGACACATTGTGTCCAAACCCTGCACCCATAAGACTGCTTGTGGCCACCAGATCATAAATGGCATCATCACCTCAAGTTCTTTGTGGCCAACAGTGATTACCTCAATCTTTAGGTAGCCCCCCTCCATCCACTCCCCTTCTGCAGCTCTGTAACCCATGGAGATGATTCTTTCCTCCCAAACTGCTTGGAGGGTGAGGGTAAACACCACTTGTGCTTTGGCAGACTGAAAGAGGGTAGCCACAGGAGGCATGTCAACAGCAGCATGTCAGACATGCTGATTTTGATCAGCTTCAATATCAGCTGGCTCATCACCAGTATTGTGTCTTGCAGTGTCTTTATCTGCATACACACCATGCTGTAGGCTGGATAGAAATCACATGTCCTGTGTTAGTCATTTACCAATATGATTAGTTACTGGATTTAGTATATTATACAATGTATGTACCAATGGTGTTTGATCATGCCCATGTCATGAAACTGGATGGTGATTCCAATCACACTGAAACTGCTGGCAATCATTGTTTAGCTGATTGAAAAATAAGTGGTGCAAAAGCCAGATGTGACATGGGTCATCAAGGTGAAGTGAGTGAATCTCCTTGAGACACAAAAAAAAACCCCACCAGCAACATATGAATTGAATCCCAATGTCAAGCCAGAGTCATTCAATGTGAGTATTCCATGTGGATTTTCCCCACATGAATGATGCACAGTTGGGGCCACAGTGCTGAATCATCCAGACAGCAATGCCTATATTTTCACCACCTCAATCACCATGCACATGGGAAGGTGTCCCATATATTGCAATAGCACCAGTGAAAAGATCTAAGACAGTTGATGCATGATTGTTAGTATTGGCTTGTAAACCAGTGACCTGCTCCAGGTCAGACATGCTTTGTAAATAAAATTCAAACTTGAAAATAAAATAAATGACATACCATATGACAGTAGCCATCAATCATTCCATGAATGACAAAGCCCCAGTGAATTGACTTATGGTGGCCATCAATGTGCCACAGATAATTGGAGCATGGCACTTCATAAGTCCAGTGCTGTACTGTTGTTTGGCAGTGAAGGATCTGGCCAAGTGGGTTAGTCTGCTCTGTGGATGATCACACATGTTCCCATTGGGGATGCAGTCCATGTGATTTGAGGTAAGCAATGACAAAGTAAAGACCAGCATTTGGGTGTTCCTGCTTGTAATGATGGACAAATATGTATGTCAAGCTCGTCATCTGTTATGTCAGAAAACTGTTTGGTGAGACCATTGATTCAGAGGTGATGACATAGTGTATTCCAGTGTATTCCGAGTGCCCATGCAAGTGTTTGTAGAGGGATGCGATGGCTGGCTGATACAGCTTCAGCCAGCCAGTCTTGATTGAATACAAAGCATGGATGGTCACAGTGGCCTGATGAGAAGAGTTGTACTGGATCAATGTGTACAATATTGGATGTAAGGTGTTCACTTGTATTTTTTTATTCAGTGTTAGTGTCAGAAATCAAAGATAAGACACTTACTACCCCTCCATGGCCAGAGCAGTGTCCTCAAGGTTGCTTATGAGCTTAGTGAGCCAGTGTGCACATTCCTCAATCCAAATCAGGTCATTTACTTCATGTTCAAGTGCTTCCAATAAAGGGACCATCTGGTGATTAAGTTGATCTGAGTAAATTTGAAGGCAAAGTGGGTCCACATCTTCTTGTCGTAAAAGTTCCAGAGCTTGTTTGCATGTGCCTTGTAGGAGCCCATGAGCACAGACAACATCAGGACTCCAATAGTTCCCAGGTGGAAGATTCGGAAAATCTTGAGGGGGGTCATTCATTGATATGTATTGTTGGCTGTAGCTAACTTGGATAACAGTCCCTAGGACAAGTTTGCCTTGTTCTGCTAGTAGATAATTTTTCCCATGGTCCCCTTTACTCATGCTGCAGTGTTGACTGACGACCACTGGCACAGTGACCATTATCCATGCCTAGGCCTAGTATCCCTCAAGAATGACACCCAGAATATTATTTCAATGATGGGACTGTTTTCTTTCTGGTAGATTTCTTCTTCTTTGTGCCTAACAGAGCAACTTATAGAATGATGCATGACATGCTAACAGATCCTGGAACCAAGGCAACATACACTATACAAACTCTATCCTGGCCTGCTTTCACTATGGTCTTCAGTTTGAGTCCCTCCTATTGCTTCCTTGCCCCCATGGCAACAGCACAGAGGGAACATGCGATGAGAATCCAATCATTCTACATGGTATCATCCGCCATGAATTTGATTACCATCTAACCTTTTTGTCCAGTGGGTGGGTACTATTATCATAGTTTATATTCATGATGTAATATCTAACAATTTTTTAGCTATGCTGGTGAGGTGTATCATGAAGAATATTTGATCTCTGTCCTCAAATTGTCAACCTTCTTTGAGATTAACCATGGTTACAAGTATGCTGTTGCTGAACTCAGTTGTCTTTTCACCTTGGATTCTTCACTCAAACTTGAGCTTGAACACAAATATTGTGTTGATGAATGGGTCAAGTCTGCCTTCTGGGACATAATGTCATGACCACTATCATCTGTTTCTCTCCTTGAAGTCCATCTGATGGGTTTAGAGTATTTCTATATACTCTCTTGCATGAAGGCACTGATCGAGGAAAATTATTGAGCCATTGCCTACACAGAGCCCCCACTAACACAACCGGCTGCTTGTGTGACACCAGCTCAATATGTGGTTGTCTGGAAACATGAGTGGTGGAATGGGGTTGCACAACATCTATTTCATCCCAAAGCTCCAACCTGTGGTGGAGAGATTCTGACTATGCTGGATGATGTTGAGATACCTGAGGTCTGCTTTCAATGCAAACAGGCAACAGTATCAAAACTGAAGCAGTCAGATGTTCTTTGGCATGATGATGTACTGCAAAATGTTGCTATGCTTGAGATCATGGAACTACAGACTGATGAGCACATTTGTGCCTCATTCAGACAGCTTTCCACCAAAGTCGAATAGTATTACTGTGTACCTCTTTCACCTTCAATCAAGCTATGTGGTGTGTACTCAGTGGTTAATTTCAATATAGCATGCAGTGTCCTTGAATTGTCATGTGCTGTGTGTCCAATTGTAGTGTGCTGTATGTCCAATTGTAGTGCATTGTGTCCAATTGTAGTGTGACCCATACCTGTAAAGACAGTGCATTACATATTGTACTAGTAGATTTACAGTGACTCCAAAAACCATTGCAATAACTAACCCTGATGCAGTGTGTGAAGCACACTGCAAACGCCTGTGGGGATTACACTTAGCCTTGGTGAGACGAAATATAGTACATACTCCTGGCTACAAATCGACCCTTGGGTCATGTGATTTGATGCAGGGGCTGCGGAGATATGCTCATTTGAAAACAGCAATACCATTGCAACAGTTTTTTTACTTTTGTCAAAAAGGTGGAATCCTAGCAAAATCAAATGATATTTGGCATTGTTTGGTCATACAAACAAAGATACACATATAAATAGTATGTCTGAGTTTGAAACAGTTCACACGCTTCTTTATTCTCAACCACCATCATCATGAGATCTTTGTCTACTACTCAGAAGAATACCATTCTCTCTATGCTTGATGCAGGTCACTCTGCTCACCACATTTCCTCTACCACTGGTGTCCATGTCTCCTCCATATCCAGGCTCCACTCCAAAGAGCATTCTGAGCTCCAGAAGTCCACTGAAGGCTGTCCATCCAAGCTTTCTCCAGCCAATGTTTGCCATGCCATCCATCTCATCACTACTTGCAAGGCAGAGAATGCTGTTCAGGTGACCAAGACCCTCACCAATATTATCAACAAGCCTCTCTCCCCCAATACAGTCCACCAGCACTTGAAAAAGTCTGGCATGAAGGCTGTAGTCAAGTGCAAACGGCCTCTTCTCACTGTCAAGCATTACAAGGCCTGTTTGGACTTTGCTTATGCTCACAAGAACTGGACTCTGGAGGACTGGAAGAAGGTGATATGGTCTGATGAGACCAAGATCAATCACCTTGGATCAGATGGATGCAAATGGGTGTGGAAAAAGCCAGGTGAGAGGCTTAATGACAGGCTGGTGGAGGGGACTGTTAAGTTTGGAGGAGGTTCTGTGATGATGTGGGGGTGTATGACTTGGCAGGGAGTTGGCTATGCTACCAAGATTGATGGTAGGATGAATGGGGACCTGTACCTTCAGATTTTGAAGGATGAACTGCTGGATACCCTGCAGTATTATGGTCTTCATCCTCTTGACATCATCTTTCAGCAAGATAATGACCCCAAGCATACCTGCAGAAAGGTAAAGGAATGGCTAGAGGAGCAGGAATTCCAGACTATGGTGTGGCCTGCACAGTCTCCTGACTTAAATCCCATTGAACACCTTTGGAGTTGTCTCAAGAGGAGGCTGGCAGAGCATGAACATCCTTCTAATGGAATCCATGAGTTGTGGAAAGGATTCAGGTGGAGTGGGAGAAGAGTGAACTGTTTCAAACTCAGACATACTATTTATATGTGTATCTTTGTTTGTATGACCAAACAATGCCAAATATCATTTGATTTTGCTGGGATTCCACCTTTCTGACAAAAGTGAAAAAACTGTTGCAATGGTATTGCTGTTTTCAAATGAGCATATCTCCGCAGCCCCTGCATCAAATCACATGACCCAAGGGTTGATTTGTAGCCAGGAGTATGTACTATATTTCGTCTCACCAAGGCTAAGCATAATTTCCACGGGTGT
>JBBPQP010001228.1:0-11906 GCA_038092555.1 Boletus subgraveolens | reverse complement strand
TCCTGGAACGAGGGACGGTCCAGGAAGGACTGGAACCCCTCCTGTTGACGGATGCGCGCGACGATGTCCTCCAGTTCTTTGGACGACTGTCTGTATCGGCGCGCAGCTTCTTCTGTCGTCAACCGCGATGTCGTCACGACGGACCGTGCGGTGGCGCTTTGCGCTAGCTGGGTGCTCACTCGTTCAAAATCGGACGCCAACGCACGTCCTGTGTCGCTGGCAGATCGCAGCACGTCGAGGGGCGTACGGCTCTGTGACATCTGTGACCACAGTAACCCGCGTCCTTGCTCCGAGAGCTCGACCGCTAACCCCAACTCGCCCCGCGCGATCGCACAGGCCGTGGCATCCGTCGCCAGGGTGCTTGTTCGTCCGCCCCATTGTTTGTCCAAGAGGGTAGTGTGTCGGTTTTTGACGGATGCGGTGGCGAGGAGGTGTTGGTTGAGAGAGCTAAGGGAGGTTTGATAGGCGAGCAGTGCGGACGGGTGACACGCTATCGTGGCGCATGAGGCCCACTCAAGTCCGGCGAGGACACTCTTGAAACTGTCGACATGGGTGTAGCGCGCCGCTTTTGCATAATACCGGAACCCATCCTCCATAAGGGAGGGGACTTCCACCCCCGCGAGTTCGTACGCGGTGATGGAGAGCTTTGCGGCAATGCGACAGGCGTGATGGAGCACCGGGCTGTCTTCTGGAAGCGCCTGCATTACGCCTTGGAGAATGTTGGTCGCTTTGCAAAGGCCATACTCATCGCGAAGGAGTTCTGCCCGTTCGTATAGGGCTTCCACGAGATGCATGCATGTCAGTGGTTGGTCATAGTGCGAGGCTGGAAGGTGTCCGAGAGCTTCCTTGAAGAAGACGATCGCGGTATCGAGGCATTGGAGACGATCGCGGTGATCTCCAAGCCTGACCAACGCGCGGCCATAGTTAAAGCACAGGTTTACCCGATCGAGGTGCTTGGGTGGCATCTGTTCTGCAACGGCATCAAAGAGCTCCACACACCGTTCCAGGTCCTCCAGATTCTCGTCTTCATCGTAACGGGCAAACAAGTACGTGGCGAGGGTGAACGGATAGAGGAATTGCTCATAGGAAGGAGGGAGTGTCAGCGCACGAGACACGTGTTCGATCGCCGTATTCAAATCAGCCCCGCTCCTTTGGCCCCGGAATCGCAGGAAAAGTGCGATGCCCAAATTGAGCAAGGACGTCTTGTAATCAAAGTGTCCAGGTGTGGGGGACAAAATCTCCTCCACTTCGGCCAAGAGTACGATCGCTTCATCCAGCGCGTCACCAGAATCGTAGTGATAGCTGAAGTCCTTGCACAGTGCATTTCCGAGTTGCATGCAAACGGGTACATAATTATAGTTACCACGCTTGCAACTACGCTTTGCGACGCGATAAGACGCTATGGATTCGTCTAGGTCCTTTGAATCCGCAGTCAGTTTGAAGCGCGTTTCGAGGGCGATGCCAGAATACAGGTGGCAAGACACGCGCTCTGTATGGCCTTCAGGAAGCGTAGCGATGATTTCACGGAACGTAGCGATGGAGGTGTCGATATCTGTCTCCTCTCGTCCATACTGGAACTTTTGGAGGAATGCTCTGGCACGAGCGATCTTCAAACAAATGAAGGCTGGGTCTGTTGGTCGCGTGGAAATCAAGGCACGATCGCAGTGACCGATGATGGTCCGACATTCCTCGATGTTCCCGGACCTATAGAAACACCCCAACAAAGTCAAGGTCAGGTTTGCTACGATCCCGGAATACTTCGGGTCCTTTGGAGACGAAAGGGCTATCGCATCCTTGCACGCCGAGACGGCGACATTGAGATCTTGCATCTCACCCTTTACATCGAACCGCGCAGAAAGAGCACTACCATATACAGAGAGCATGAAAGGACGCTGGTGAAAACCTGGCTCGCACAACTCCAGCGCAGAGGCAAGCTTCTCGATGGATGAATCCAGGTCGGCGATGTCGCCTGTCGCACGGTAGCGAGCATAGAGTGCAGTTCCGAGATTGAAGATGGTGTTGGTCCGGTCAGGATATGTAGAGGGTTGAATGTCAGAGGATGTGGTCAGGTATTGGATTGCTTGATCGAGGTCATCGATGTTCCCGATCAATGTGTAACGTGACTGGAGGGCTGCACCATAGTTATCGAGGAGGCGTGAATGGTCTAGGTTAGGCACAGTGGAGTGCTCCATCGCTGTTTTATAAAAGCTAATCGCCATCTCCAAATTCCCGACGCCCCCCTGCCCATAAAACAAGTGCCAGTATACAACGCCAAGGCTCCTGAGACACAACGGATAGCTCTGCTGTCCTGGAGAGCACAGCTGCAACGCAGACACGTAATGATTGCCAGCGCTTTCCAAGTCCAACAGGTCACCGTCTACCTCGAACCTGAGAAGCATTGCATCTGCGAAATTCCCCAAAACGGAGTGTCTTGATGGATGACCTGGAGGGCGTAGATCCAGACAGGACTGGTAGTGCATCAGTGCCGTGTCCAGATCGGCCCTGTTTCCCAGTTTTATGAATCGTTCCTTCAAAGCAGTCGCAAAGTTATTGAAGAGTAGGTCTCGGTGGGGGCTCTCAGCAGGGCAGGCTGACAGAGCAGTGGAGCTAGTTTCAACGATTCGACCGAGGTCCGCCACATCTCCATATCTAGAATATCGATTGAGAAGACCCCTCGCAAGACTTGCCACCGCCGGGAGGTAAAAAGACTGCTCTGGGGTGCATGACTCCACTGCGGCCTCAAAGCAGCTAATGGCTTGCGTCAGGTCACTGGCGTCACCCCGAAGCTTGAACCGAGTCGTGAGTGCCTGTCCCACATTGCATAATGCGGGGAGGTGATAAATTTGGCCAGGTGGTGCTAAGTCGAGGACTTGTTTCGTCCAGGAGATGCCTTCATCGAGGTCTTTCGGATTTCCCGAGAGCGCGAAACGAGACATGAGTTTGTTTGCGAGCGTACTGAGTGCCAAAAAGTAATTTTCATCGTCTGGATTCAGCGACGCCAGCACCTGTCTGGCGATTTCAACTTCGTCAGGTACTTGGATGCCGACTGCGACTTGTATTTGGCTGGTCAAGTTAACCACTTGATTAACACAAGACTCTCCAAACAGGTAGGACACACCTTATTTCAACCATCACTCACGATTGATAAATGGTGACTTGGCGAAAGGCCGCTCCCAGCGTAACGTATAGTGTCCAAGCCCATGCTTATCGATGGCCCAACCGACTTTCATGGACAGCGGCATTGCCAGGAAGGGTCGTGCCCTGGAATGTTTCTTGGCAGGACCCCCGATGGTAACCCCACGTAACACTCTTTTTGGGCGACTGCGTAACACCGGGAGGCTTGAGAATCGAGATACTCTGGAACAGCCTGAGGTGCCCTTGATCCATCCAAGTTATCCAAGGCAACCAGCCTTGTACACGCGCGTTCGGAGCTGCCGCACGCATTGTTACTGCCACATACAATTCGCCCTCATCCGATTAGTAGTCGAACTTTACCCTGTGACACAGGGTGTTTTAAGTTTATCAGCACGTTGCAATCACTAAAATTTATCAGACCAGATCGAATCAAGAGCTGGGGTGTGGCACACCTGCAACCTCGCTAAATTTGCTGTATAGAACCGCCTAAACTTACCCCCCTGTTCAGACTCTGGAGCATTATGTTGTAGTGGAGCCCTCTCCTTCATGCAGGAACACTGCTATCCAGGGCACGTAGGTCCCGCCAGTGCGTGCAAAGTCAGACATGGGATGAACAACCACCTTGTGGCAAGGGTAGGTGCTGACCAAGCTATAGACGCTGACAATACTATGGTGATTGTCCACCATGTAGGGAGAAGTTGCGTTGTATATAATGACAAATAGTGTACATGTTGGAACGCCCCACAGACGGAATTTGCGCCACAATACGTGAGTCGCCTTTGAGGTCAGCGTCTACTCCATGGAATCACGTTCTTCATTTAGCCAGAACCCATTCGAGAGATGCCTTGCTAATGTGTGGCCGGGGGGTGATGCGACAAGGGAAAGTCAACGGGTGGCTAGGAAAGGGATCACAATCACAATCGAGATCGAGGATCCGTGGATGCAACTTACCGAGCCAGTCCGTTCATATATTCTGCTTCGAATGTGATATCCTTCTCATCCGCATCTTTGGCAAGATTGAAATCGAGCGTCGCTAGCATCGTCACCATAGCACACCATACGGACGCATCGGCGGCGTGTCGACCTAACGACGATGAGTATGTGCATGAGCGGCGGATCAATGTGTGGTACATAATCGCTTACCTGGACATACTCTCCTCCCAAAGCCGAACACGAAGTCGGGTTTGTCGTCAGTTAACATCCCTTCTGCATCTAAAAACCTCTCGGGGGTGAACTTCTCTGCGTCGGGATATCGACTTTCATCGCGGGTCATTGCCCTGAGGAAATTATAAACATTTCTGTCCGGACAATCGAAAGGACATCAACTGCATACCAAATGTTTCCGAAGACAGTCGCCCCTGTCAAACAAATGTCATTACAAGCACGTCTCGTGAATATATCTGAAATACCTTTGGGAATGTAGAAGCCGTTGTAGATGTCACTGGTTGTGGTGGCGTGTGGAACACCTTGGGGACCATCAGTAAAGTTGTTTGGAAAATCGAGTTCATGATCGCACCAAGAGGAACAGGTGGTTGCCATCTCAATGTTTCGCGCAGGATCGCGTCAACATATGGCAAGGACGATCTGTCATCAAATTCGGGTAACCTGTCGGTCCCCACGATAGCGTCGATTTCCGCCTGTGCGCGTTTCCGGATGCGAGGGTTCTTAACCATTGCAAGCGTGAATATCATTATTAACGAGCTTGTCTGTGGGCTTTGTAGGTGTCGCATTTAATATCTCCCAGGATGTACCACGTACCGTTTCTACAGAACCTACGACAACGCAATTAGTTTGATCATTAATAGTTCGTATACCTGAAACCTACCCAGGAAGGCAGTCGAGGAGGTTTGTTTAAGGGCCTTTTCATATACCAAACGGTACGAATCATCGAACTTCTCCATGCGAGTAATGTGATCCGATACCATCGAGGGGTTGACATCTTCCTTGGATTCCTAAAGCAATACCAAGTCATTCCCAGCTTGTTCACGATCAAGGCGGACGAGACTTACCATACGCTTCTGGACGTACTGGTATGGGGCCTCGACCATCTTGACACCCCACTCACGGGCCACTCTCGCTTCACGCTTGATCCAAGACCCAGGAAGCCACTCAGGTATGTGCAGCACTTCCAAAATGTCAAATGAAGTTGTGCTTCAAAGTGTACCAATTAAAAGGTGCTCACAGAATGGGAATGTCTTGAGCAGGACTGCCTTCTCGGGTATTAATGCCGAGACTGAAGCTTCAATGAAGTTGTTGATGATCGATACCATCTGGTCATTCTGCGGTCTTGGATCGTAGTCATATATAGAACACATCGTGACCGCGGCAGCAAATCTGCAGGACTCTAAGAATCTCAAAGATGGCATAAATTGAACTAAATGTCCTTACGTCGAGTAGTGAGATGTGTAGTCGTTGGGACTGTCTATCACATTCAAGATCAACTGGCGTGCTTTGCGGAGGTGCATCGGATGAAAGCTGATAGCGGCGTCGGCGCAGAATGTCTGATGGAATATTCTCCGGCACAACCTCCATTGTTCACCATACTGCGCAAAAGCGAAGTTGGAATCATGTCCATACCTGGAAGTGCATGAGTCAGCGGATAGCTCATTGCGCCGTAATTGGAGAGGGATTTACTCACGGATTAACTGACGCTATGAAAGGACGATTTGAATATAGCTGCGATCGTTTCTCGAGCAGCTCCGTTGCAACCGAGGGTGAGTTCAGGACCACGACATCCGTACCCAAAAGTCGGATGTACATTATATCACCTAAGAATTTAAACTGTAAGAGCCATGCATTTCAACTTCGCACTACTGCACTCACCATACTTCGCCCGCCATTCTGTATAAGTCCTGAAGGGTTCTTCAATATTAACAGAGAGAGCGCTTCCCAAGAATGGTAGGGGGGTGGGGCCAGGAGGGAGGGGATATCCCTTCCTCTCGATGCGATTCTGAATGAGCCGCCGAATCATGTCCATGGACACAACCGCGAGTAGAACGAGTGCGAGATGAGTAGTTGAAGCGGCCCACTCCATCCTTGCAATGGGGAATGCAATCAATACAATCCTCTCCCCATAAGGACACCACCTTATATCTATCAGGACGTCCGGTTCAGCAGCTTGAAATCGGCTAAATGCCTGACAGAAGTGATGGCCCCCGAATACAAGAACGTTCTCTTGCTTAGCCCCGCCCTCGTCGATGGGAAAAGTCAGGAACGACAGTTACACCTCTCGGTTCCCTCCGGGGAGCTAAACATCCGGTTCTACATTCATCGGTTGAGTTGTAAGGGGGCAGGGTGGGCTTGTTCATTCAACTCGACAACCCCGGGTATGCACAATCCCGAGGGGCCGAAGCGAGGAGTGTGGAGGTCTTCTTGTGCAACCTGTGCTCTTTACTGTAATCTGCCGTGATCAGCCTTTTTCGACCAAGGTTCAGTCCAATCAAAGGTGTAGAAACGCCACCTTCATATCCGAATCATCGCCACGGACGATGCAGAACGTTTCCGCTTATCCAGATATGATGACGTCAACACAGAAGGCAGTAGAGCCACTGATCGCTCGGAAGAGTCAGTGACAAAGTCATTGTTTGAAAAGGCACTTATTGCCTCAGATACACGTACTATCACCACAGAGGTTTCGACAAATCGTTCCTGTGGCTGTGAGGATCGATCGACCGCAACATCGATTGATCGTCGATGTCCAACCCATCCCGATCTGCACTTGCCGCGTGAATCAAACTTGATTGCTAGCATAATGGCAGGGATGGCATTTGTCATGCCCAGGAAGATTCGATCGACTTGCAAGTTGAAACATGTTCAACATCGTATTGCCAGCAAGCGGCAAGTAGTCGTGGAAATTGGAATCAACACTAGCACTATAGCCTGTGTGATAGATGAATCACTAGGTTAGTTCGAGCAATAATCGCACCCATTGTACCTCTACACTACAACCACCTGTGCATGTCTTCGAAGTCTATCTAGACCTCTCTTAAACGCTATCATCCCGCGATCGTCGAGTTCACCTTCCCGTGGCATGCCATCCTGAATCTCGATACACACCTGCCCTTCATGCCCTCCTGCAGCGAGCCACTTGCAAAATCCTCTCACCCACCCCCTCCACCGCGCCATCTCTGGTTCCTTCAACACGACCCTTCTCACCGTCTGCCACGCACCGTCTGCCAACACGCTCTCCGGCTCCGACTCCGGGGTCCAACGAGCAAGACGAGTAGGGAGAGTAGGATTGTGGCGTACGAACCCCCGAAGTGTTGATGCGAAATTCGCCACGTCTGTCCCCTCAAGAACGACCCCCTCCACGTTCGGAAATGCCTTCATATATGACCTTGTCGGCAACTTCCACTTGGTGGCACTGTTGTGTAGATAGAGTTCTTTCACGCTTGGGAACCGAGGTTGGCCATCCTCATCGAAGAGATACTCCGTCGTACGATTTGCGTAAGGGAACTCGACGGTGAGGTCATCGTGCCAAGGAATCTCCAGGTGTTTGAGGCTAGGCATGGTGAGGACACTTAGGAGCTCGCAATGGTATCGGACACCAGGATCGCGGCGGTGGATGATGAGCGTCTCAAGCGAGGAGAGGGTTACACCCGGGGGACGCGTCGGGAAGTCCTCGTCGGGTTCGATGATGGGCCCATACAAGGCGAGGGTAATCAAGTTCGGCGTTGACCTTAAAAGCGCACAAAGAGCGTGGAACTCTATAAGATAAGGTGGGAAAAAGAAGCCCAGCGTTGGACATTCTTGGGTCCGTAACGCGAGCGAAGTGAGGTTCTGGACGTTGAACGGCCAGTGAAATCTTATTCGAAAAGTTTCGATCGGGAGGTGGTCAATATCGAGGTGGGTCAACGATGGTGACCCCCCAGTGAGGAAAGGGAGTAGGTAGGGGTCGCGGAGTTGATAGTGGTGGTGGTAGGTCGTGTGATTCGCCTTGACAGACACACTCGTCAAGCAAGGTGCATGGAGGTTTAACAAACCCTTCATGACAGTGCAGATGACCGTATCTGACACATCCCACAGAGAAAGACTCCGCAGGCGATGTGCGTGACGATGTAACGCGCCAACGATCGACTGGAGGAAAGCTTCGCTGGAGTTGACTTCATAGTCATGCTTGTGCACAGGCCAGTGACAAAAGCTGGTGTCGACCTCGAAATCTCCGGACCTCTCCAGGTACGTCTGTAAATGGTTGATTGGCGTCGCAGAAGTCAGGAAGACACGCGTCCACAACTCGGGGGTACGAAACATCACGGCGCGCCAACTTTTGCACACACCCGCCACGGCGATAGACAAGGGAAGCGCATAAGCAGAGTGCGGGACCTCGTTCAGCCCATGCTGGAATATGTGAATGAGAATCTCGTTGGGAAGGAACGAAATGGGAGAGAGCTGGATCTGGATGGGCTGTACGCGCTCTGTGGGCGTCGAGGAGATTTGAATCGCAGTAAGACGAGCGCGAAGTTCTTGCTCGACAATACACAGCTCTATTCCGGTTGGATAGTCCGGAATGAAGGACAGGACACTGGGCTCATGAGCCATCTGAGTAGAGCTCGACTTTAGCGTGTTATGCAGCCTTCGGCGCGAATACTTTGGCTCACCTTGAGCTTGGGAACTTGAACGACTGCTTGTAAGCGGCGTCTACAGGGTAAAAAGTCGGTAACAGAGAGGAAGGGCAACCGCATACCTTTGTATGCTCCCCTCGTAAGGGTGAACGTAACCTTTTGATGTACCTTATCATCCTCGAGGCAACTTGGCTTTAATGGCAATGTCAACTTGCCTTTTACCCTCCACAGTAGGGTATAGCTATGTAATCAGTGAGCATGTTATTTACTGCCCAGTTACCCCAGATATTACGCCCAAGGTGCTGAATTTGCTGGATGACCATGGCACAATCTTGATTATTGAGCTCAGGGTATGTCCTCGTACAAACGCCGGAGGGCATAGAGTACCAGCCTAAAACGAACATGAAACACTAATCCGAGTACTGGGATATCTGGTGTATAGCCCCCCATGCTGTCTTCTATTTATAGTCCATCAAGTTGCCAAAAACGACAGGGGTAGTTAATATCAGAAATGCGCCTGGGAATGCCGTATGATTTCCGTCCAAGTGTCCCAAATCTTGGTGTGTTTCAGTCACAATATTTGATACATAGGGCCGTGGGAACCGGTCACCGCAGCGTCAATAAGCCGGTTCATGCAGAGTTTATACGTGAGCTTGAACGTCATGAGTCACTGAAAGGTAACAACGTGTACTGGTACGAAAATGCAAAAAAAAAATACGATCATGAAAAGGTCTCAAACGAGTCGTAAAGGTCGTCAAGCGTCGTACGAGAAGTCAGGCATCACAGCATAGGTCCGAGACAACCCGCAAATAAAGCAGGGGTCTGGCAAGATAGGCTACATATCAATGGAAAGTAGGAAAGAAGAAAGGACAAGACAAGACACAATATATGAGCATCGAGCAACGCAGGGAACCTTATCAGAGAACGCAAGAAAGATTAATAGGTATCAAGAGCCTCATCAATAAAAGCACAAGAGCACAGATTCACCTTCCATCATCATCCCCTATCGCGACAATGATCGTGTTCACTCACCGATTATGGTCGGCGAGCCCATCGCCCAAACCCCATTCTCCGAAGCACAGCGGCACAGATGGCAAACGAGACCAAGATAATGTTGCATGACATGCGCACCATCGACAAACGTCTACTTCTTTTCGCCGGGGAAGGGCATCTGTCATTCACTCCAGGACAGGAACCAGTGCGAGACAGAGACCGGTCTTGATCCTCACATGCGGGTGCACCCACGTGTCCATAGGGAAACACCCACACCATCGCTTTCGCAACGATTGTGCGTGCAATATCCCCCAAGGACATAGTCTCCCAACTTCCAAGGACTTCCCTATTCCCGACGCCCTCGGCGAGCGTTTCGCCCCTGGGTGGTTCTGCTATGTCGGGCGTCGCTTGTTCGTTCGCTTCCGAATGTCTCCGTCTTAATTCGAGTTCAGAAGGGTGACGAGAATCAGAGTATTGGGCTCGCTCCAACTGCGCCTCTCGTTTGACGGTATCAGCTTCGACCTCCTCCAGGCGCAGCCTGAACGCTTCCACTTGGGCACGTGTTACAGCAATAGACTCTTCAAGCGTTCGTAGAGCACTATCTGAATCATTTCGCAGACCCAATGTTGTTGGAGCCTTATCGCGAACGATGCCATTGACGCCGCTCGCATGGCGGTGATGGTCCACTAAAATCACCTCGTCGCCAGCATTCTCGGACACGTTATCAGAGGGAGAGCCGGTGAAAATGGCGGTGATGACCCGTTTTTGAGTCTTTGCATTCCTCCCTCTGCTTCCTGTGCTTGTCCGCAACCCTGATTCCTTCAACCGAACAGAGTCTCCCCGAGTTTGTCTGCCATCATTCGTCGAGCGAGATGTGTCTGGTTCCGTACCCAAAGGGGAAGCACTACCTGCATCTGCACTCATGGAAACAGGAATACGTTTCACTGTCTCCCCCAAACCGAAGTCGGCCTCCCATGCGCGCGCACCTCTCAACGGGATGCTCGAAGACGACGCCAACAGTTCCTCAATGCTAGGCTCCTCTTCTTCATCTCCCACAACTCCAAGCGTGGTATGCATATGGGTGTATGGAGGAGGTGGAGTCAACGAAGGCGATTCCTGGGGCACAAGCGTGGAGTTCGCCAAGGATGAAGGGACGTCGTGAGGTGGCTTATCATGGAGAGCGGACGGCAGGTCGGATGGGGATTCCGGCGAGCACTTGGCGTCCGAGATGGATTCATATTCTGGATCAATCTCGCTTTCAGATTCGGCCTCGCTCCCGCTCACGGAGCTTTCCTCGCTGGCGGAACATTCGCTCCCGCTCGTGCTTGCACGCTCCCAGGTCTCAACGAGGCCTTTAACCTTGCCTCGGCGACGCATGCGCATGCGCGCGAGGTCCCTGTACCTCTGGGCGGAGGCATCCAAGACCAAGTTGGAGCGGTGCAGAGACATGACCGGAGATGGTGAGAAGGCGCCTTCGTCAGTGTTGTTGTCAGGAAACAAGCGGAGGTCGTCAACAGACACAGAAGCACCGCGAACGCCGCTGGATGGGGTGGAAGAAGGGGCGGACCGGGAATAAATGACATTCGAATTCTCGGAGACCTCATGCGAATGATACGAGTCGACGTAGATGCGTCCGCGGAGAACGTCAGCACGGAGGATGCGCGAATGTTCAAGGAGCTGGGCGCGCTGCACATCAGAAAGTGGTGTGCTGTGCACGTGTAAAGGCAATCAGCGGCGAAGGCCACGCAGCGACCAGGCGTGCGACATACCCAGCAAGGTCCACATCTGTGAGCCGCAGTAACTCACGACCTGTGAGACCGTGTGTACGAACACACTCGAGTATAGCCACGAGGGAGTCGTCTTTGTCTCCGTCAGTGTTGGGGCCCGACCTGAGGGACGTCTGGAGATAGGTAGCGAGTTCGTCTGTGTCCCATTGCTTGGGGTTAGGAGGCAAGCCAGCGTACAGCTCAGGTCCGGAGTCCTGGTCACGATACTTGTGTGTCTGATCGTAACTGTGATGTCCCGTGATGGTCGTGGTGGCGCTGCTCGGCATCGTCTCTGCCCTCCGCATTCGGTGCGTGAGTTTTGGCTCATCTCCATGCTTCAACGACACCGATGGGTTGTCTGGTGAGGCAACAATGATTGACGGTGGGGTCGGCAATGGCGTGGGGACGGTGCGCACGTAACCGCGCTCTTTTGCCTCGATCGACGGCAATG
>JBBPQP010001227.1:0-11913 GCA_038092555.1 Boletus subgraveolens | reverse complement strand
GTCCCCCGTGATACCCCCAACCCCGCTATACAGTCCCAACACGCCCAGCACTGCCCTACGTACTTCCTTTCCTCAACACCCACACCAGTCAACAGCCCGTTCCATGGCCCCACCATGAACCTGCAGTCCCCCGTGATACCCCCAACCCCGCTATACAGTCCCAACACGCCCAGCACTGCCCTACGTACTTCCTTTCCTCAACACCCACACCCACCGCTCAAGCGCTGGCCCAACGACTACACCGTATCCGAGATCGCGGCTGGCTTCCGCGCGATGGATACGATTGTGGCGCAGTCACCAACCGCAACGCAAAAGGCCGCGTTCGAGCGCGTGTTTGGGTGTCGTTATGTAAAAAGCACGGTGTGTCGACACAGGGGGGTGTACCGCAAGGCGGATGCGAGCGTGAGGAACTTGTTCGAGGCGATGGGCAACGACGAGCGCGCTGTGTGGGGTGAGTTTGTGAGGCGGGTGGAGGGACGGCCGGCAATGGGCAAAGGGAGCGGGTCGGGTGATGAAAAGGGCCTGCAGGACGAGACGCCGGGTGCAGGACAACCCGGACAGAACGCACAGGGTACGGGAATGAGCCAGGAACAGCAGGGTCAGACGGGTTCTGACGCGATGACGCTTGCCCCAATGGGACACTTGGCACTGCAGCCAGGTGAGTGAGGCGATGTGGGTCACGTTCGTTGAGAGAGGTTCTGACTGTCAAGGACTGCAACAGTCCCTGAGCGGTACGTCGCGTGTGCGTGTATGAACGGTGGCACTGATCCTTTGATTCTGCGCAGGACGTGCACCACCCTATGACCCCAGTCTCGTTGAGTCTGGGGTGTTACCCGCAGACTTGCACGTGCATTGAATCTACAGATCCCCTCGTCCTCGCATGCACCATCATTTATTCATGGCTCGCCTGGATGGTCTCTCCGGTAATTTATATTCCCGGCGCTTTAGGAAAGACGGATCGAGACAGGGTCCTTGTCGGTACACAGTTTGTGCAGCGTCGTGGATGGACCGTCGTCAGCGCTCGCCTCTGGTGTTTTTCACAGTCACTCGGTGGGCGTGTCTAGATCGGTTAAGATTTATGAAGGGTGCCAGTGACACCCTTCGGCCTTGTGTAGTAGGCACGAGTAGTACACGTGTGATGAGTAATAAGATCAGGTACATCTAGTAACGGTCTCTTGACCTCTCGCCACACAACGCGGACACCATCCACGACATCGAGCATGACAGAATCTGAGTCGACGCGGAGTCGGTTACTGCAAACAAGGCAATTCAAGGACAGCGTGCACGACTATGGCAAGTTTGGGTAGACTCACTTCCAGATCCTCACTGACATGCTGTATAGTCTCGTTTTCGCCATGGATATGCTCTTTTATCGATACGTGCGTATGATCACCCGTTTCTCTCGCGTGTACAAGACCTCATGTATCGGAGACGTCTAGAAAACATTTTCAACGCCTGAGGTACATCAAACAGCTTGGTCTCTCGTACTATGTCTTTCCCGGCGCCTCACATAATCGGTTCGAGCACTGTCTCGGTGGGTCTCCCTATCTCTAAAAAAAGAGTCATCAGACGCGACTGACGCGCGCTTCGCTAGGCGTGGGCTATCTCGCCCGACTCATGGCGACACACCTCAGAGACATGGATCGCTCCCTCGGCATCACCGACCAACACATCGAGTGCGTCGAGTTGGCAGGGCTGTGTCATGACCTCGGACACGGTCCGTGGTCGCATGTCTGGGATGGCATCTTTATCCCCGCGGCGCTGTACGTTTCCTCTCCCCACCCTATTCCCACCCTTTTTTTTTCTGACGTTCTGACGTTCCAACCTCGTCCACGTGTTGGGAACCCCCTGACTCGGATGTCGTGAGCAGACCGGGAAAGAAATGGAAGCACGAACAAGCGAGCGAGGTGATGTTTGATGATATGGTGGAGACGTATCAGCTGGATATCACGCCCGAGGAAGTGACCCTCGTCAAGGCGCTCATCGCTGGGAAAAAGGATCGTTGTCCGTACGTCTCTTCTTTCCCCCCTTTTTTTCTTTCACATCGTGTCTGTCACTGATGATGGCGACGACAGGCTCGGCGAGACGATGCCATTCTTGTTCGAGATCGTGGCGAATGAACGGAATGGACTTGACGTGGACAAGTAAGTCGTCTGACTGGTGGTACTTTCTTTCCCTCACATGCGAGATGACAGATTCGACTATATCTTGAGGGATTGTCACGCGGTGGGCGATAAAGGTAACATTTCTATAACGAGGTGCGCGCATACATGCGGTCTCCCGTCGGACACAATACTCAATGCCTCGCATCCCTTGCCAGACTCATCCACTCTGCGCGCGTCATTGAAGGCAAGATATGCTACGATATCAAGGACGCGAACCAGATCTATGAACTGTTTTATACCCGGTTTTCCCTCCACAAACGAATCTACAACCACAAGACCAGTATGTCTTCTTCTTTTCCATTGCCAGTTTGTCGTGCACATGAGCTGATGGATACGCGACACAGCCAAGTCGATCGAGTACATGGTCATCGATGCGCTGCTCCAGGCGGAGCCGTATCTCAAGATTGCAGACTATGTCGAGAATCCAAAGCGTTATGTCTATCTCACAGATCACCTCCTCAACAAGATTGAAGAGTCGACGGAAAAAGTAAGTCCCTTGTTCTCGCCTCCCCACGTCTCTGTCACACACTCACCGCCCCGCATACATAGGAACTCGAACCCGCGCGTGCAATCATCGAGCGGATCCGTGCGCGCGATCTCTACAGAGTCGTCGACTACAAGGTCTTTCCGTACGATAACAAAGACATGATCAAAGCCAACGTGACGCCAGAAGCGATCGTTGAGGTTGTGACATCGGGTGTTTTGACCGGCGTAGACGAGGAGCTGGTGGCACAGCTCAAGCCGAGTCATATCGCCGTGACATGTTCGACGTTGCATTATGGCAAGGAGGACCGGAATCCGTTGGACGAGGTGACGTTTTATTCCAAGAAGAAACCCAACGGTGCGTTCTCTCCTTGGCGCTATGATCTTCTCTTTTGTGGTTTGGTTTGTTAATATTGTGGACGTCGCAGAGTGTGCCAAGGCGGATTACAGTGACATTTCGCTTTCGATGCCCCGTTCTTTCGCCGAGGTCTGGTTGCGGGTCTATACCAAGGACGGCATATTCCATGGGCTCATTCAAGCGGCCTATCGACACATTTTGAAGAACCTACCGGCGGAGTCTCACTCGATGGAGGAGGCGCAGGCGCAGGAGGACGGGTTCGATCCGGACGTTTTGGGTGGCTCGGCGGCGGGAGGGGACTTGGATCTGCCGCCGGTTAAAGTGTGGCAACCTGGGATGCCAACGCTTGGGGACGCTCCGACGACGCCGCGTCTGTCTTCGCGCAATGTCAGTACGGCGTCGGTCACGTCAGCGTCGGGATTGGGCATCATCGACCGGAGTCGTTCGACACGGGCGTCGGTGGGGAGGACAGCGAGTTTTTCAGAGAACCAGTTTACGGCTGTGCCGATCAACTTTCGGAGCGAGTCGCCGTCGCGAAGGCAGAAGAGTAAGCGTGGGCGGGATGTGAGCGATAGTTTCGAGAGCGACCGGCCGAGAAAGAGTTTGAGGACGGTGTCTGAGAAAGATGCGGATGCGTCTTGAGTCTGCGCGCGTGCGTTTTCCCCGGTCGTTTCTATGTTCACTCTTATACGGCCTTTTTGCTGATCGTTCTTCTGTCTTTCGGATTGCCCGGTGTATACTAGTTAGAAAGCATCTTGTTACGTGGTATCAGGTACATGGTCCTCTATGCTACACGCTCATCTTCATTGGTATCGTCGGATGTGGTTCATATCCTTCTACTATAATATCCTCGTACTCAAATTTGTCGATATCATCAATTTCTCTCGCAAAACGGATCGTGGGGAATGGTTTTGGTTCTCGCTGGAGTTGTGTTTCGAGTGCGGTGATGTGGTCCTTGTAGACGTGTGCGTCTCCGAGCTGGATGATGAGCTCGCGTGGTTCGGTGTGGGTGACGTGCGCGATCATGTGTGTGAGGAGGGCATAGGAGGCGATATTGAAGGGGATACCGAGACCGAGATCAGCGGAGCGTTGGTACATGAGGCACGAGAGTCCATTTTTGCCATCCGGGGTGGATGCCATGTGGACGTAAAATTGGCACATCATATGACACGGCGGCAGCGCCATCTCCGGGATCGCTGTTCGCCGTCGTCAACCTCTCCTGCATTAATCCTACCAAACGTTTCGCTCACCTGCTGGATTCCAAGCACTGAGGATGATCCGTCGATCGGTAGGGTTATGTTTGATTTTCTCGATGCATTCCTGAAGCTGATCGACACCCTGCCCTGTATAATCCGCATCACAATCGATATACGACGCGCCGAAATGGCGCCACTGAAAGCCATACACGGGGCCCAGATCGCCTTCACGACGATGTCCGAGCCCACGGGACTCGAGAAACGTCTTGGAGCCGTTTCCGTCCCAGATCTTGACACCGCGTTGGGAGAGGAGGGTCGCGTCTGTGTTTCCGCGGATAAACCAGAGGAGTTCTTCGATGATGCCTTTGAGGTAGGTGCGTTTGGTGGTGAGGAGGGGGAAGGAGGTGTGGGTGAGGGTGAAGCGGAGGGCGGGGGGTGCGAAGAGGGCACGTGTGCCGGTGCCGGTGCGGTCGTTGCGGGGTTCGCCGTCGGTGATGACGCGTTGGACGAGGGCGAGGTATTGGTGTTCTTCGTGGGTGGTCATTGGGGGGGATGATGGTGGTAGGGAGGAGAGAAGGCGCGACGCGACGCGTTGATAATTAATATCGATCGCGTGTGTCACGTAGGGCACGTGATTGTATGAGTGTCAAAGTGCACAAATATTGCGCGCACACAAATTGTGTGGAGCGCACTACAATTGGACACAACGCACTACAATTGGACATACCACGCACTACAATTGGATACACAGCGCACTACAATTGGATACACAGCGCACTACAATTGGACACACAGCGCACGACAATTCAAGGACACCGCGCACTACGTTGAAATCAACCACTGAGTACATGCCACATAGCTTGATTGAAGGTGAAAGAGGTACACAGTAATACTATTCGACTTCGGTGGAGAGCTGTCTGAATGAGGCACAAATGTGCTCATCAGTCTGTAGTTCCATGATCTCGAGCATAGCAACATTTTGCAGTACATCATCACGCCGAAGAACATCTGACTGCTTCAGTTTTGATACTGTTGCCTGTTTGCAGTGAAAGCAGACCTCAGGTATCTCAATGTCATCCAGCATAGTCAGAATCTCGCCACCACAGGTTGGAGCTTTGGGATGAAGTAGATGTCGTGCAACCCCACTCCACCACTCATGTTTCCAGACAACTGCACATTGAGCTGGTGTCACACAAGCAGCCGGTTGTGTTAGTGGGGGCTCTGTGTAGGCGATGGCTTGATAATTTTCCTCAATCAGTGCCTTTGTGCGAGAGAGTATATAGAAATACTCTAAACCCATCCGATGGGCTTTGAGGAGAGAAACAGATGATAGCAGTCGTGACATTATGTCCCGGAAGGCAGACTCGACCCATTCATCAACATGATATTTGCGTCCAAGCTCAAGTTTGAGTGAAGAATCCAAGATGGAAAGATGACCAAGTTTAGCAACAGCATACTTGTAACCATGGTTGATCTCAAAGAAGGTTGACAATTTGAGGATGGAGATCAAATATTCTTCACGATACACCTCACCAGCATAGCTAAGAAAGTGTTAGATGTTACATCATGAATATAAACTATGATAATAGTACCCACCTGTTATGATTGAGGAGACCCCTATTCAATTTCCTTCTCTGTCTCCTCCTCATTGTCTTCTGACTCCAAACCCTTCATCGCTTACCCCCCCATCCCACCTTGACCACCCTGGTACTACTCCATTCACCAAGATCTTCCATGACCTTCACAATTACCAGATCCCTGCCTTCACCTGGGCCGACCTGCTAGATGAGTCCCTCTTTGAGGCATGAGAGCTGTGCTCCTTTGCCTTCAAGTACTTCTGTCAAAATAGGCAAGTGTGTGTGCTGCTCCCTGTTGGTCCTATTAGCCATCATTTGACAGACCTAGATACATTCTATGTTCATTGCCATATGCTCTCCATTCCATAACTATACGATACATGCATAGCCCGAGCAACTTGTAATACTATGTGACACTACTTATTGACAAACCCTTCATTCCATTGAATATCCCCTTTCAATACAGTACTTATAGCTACGAGTATATAGCTTCTCAATCAACAACTGCTAACCTCAGTCTGTTCTACCACACATGACTGAGGTGAGCCTTTTCCTTATCATCCCCAAACTAATTACTTACTGTGTACATAGACTGTTCATCTAGGTAACTACCAATATAGTCTGTTCGTCTAGTGTGCTCCATGTTCCAATATTCCTCATATCTTCACAGGTTATGAGCCCTGCTGCTTCCATCTAATCTGTAAAACCCTGCCAATTGATCACAATGTCCATAACCCCTGTCACCACTGACATGCTACCGACCAATGTACCTAAGCTCAATGTCAAAGGCACAAAAAAACTGGGCAATCTTCAATTTCCATTTCGAGGTAGCTGTTGAGGCCAAGGGAATGTGGAGCCATTTTGATGGGATGTCCACTCAGCCGAACCACACACTGCCTTTATCGGCTGCACAGACCAAGGAAATCACAGAATGGAAAAAGAACAAAGGAATCGCGAAACACTTACTGACTCAGTGCATCCTGGACTCAACTGCACTGAAGATCCACAAACTAGCTACCATTGCAGCTATGTGGAAAGAGATCACACATGAATATACCAAAAAAGGAACATATGCACAAATGGAGTTGCACACCCAATTCCTTGAGACCAAGATGGCCAAAGGTGGAGATGTCTGACAGTTCCTTGATGGGCTGTAAATGATGTGCAAGGAGTTAGCATTGGTTGGTGTTGATATCAACGAAAAGAATTACCATTCAACCATCATCTGATCCCTTCCCAACTCACTTGCCAATTTCGCATCTAGCCAACTTGCCACCACTTGCTTGTACTCGATGATGAAGACAATTGAACCTAATACCTTGATCTCACTTATCAGTAAGGAAGCAGATCAGCAAAAGATGAAATATACTCCTTGCAATGATGGCAAGGATTGCAATGAGGCCATGGCTGTGGACACATTGGCCAGGGGAAGAGGATGTGGCCAAGGAAACCACCCTCCCCATGGCAACAGGCCAAAACAGCTATGTTGGACATGTGGATCAGACCACCATCCAGTGGCACATTACAATCAAACACCTAAGGAAGAGAAGAAGACTGCAATGCACCAAATGGGTAGCACACATGTGGCTGTGCCTGACTCAGATGAGGAAGAAGGGGTTTTCAGTGTCATTGAAGACAATGAATCCCTACCCGATTTGGAGACTGTTGAGTCAAGTGATAATGAAGATGCAGGCACTGGGCACCAGGCCCATGATGATGACAATGATTGGTTCTTGGTTGTCGGCAATGACAGTCTGTGGGGCTGTGGATGGGATGATGAAGCACAAAGCATTGATGGCAATGATGCAACAGTTGATTGTGCCTGCCCCTTGCTTGTTGCCAATGAAGACCTAGAGAACGAAGCAATGAAGGTTAGTGACCACCAGAAAGAAACGTACCACATTGAATTGTACAACTCAGGTACCACTCATTACATCACCCCCGAACGTGATCAGATGATCAACTTGAAGTCAATCTCACCGAAGTCATTTATGGTCACAAATCAGCAAAAGTTTGCTGCTACCGGTATCAGCAATCTCATCATTGAAATACCCAATGGATTAAACATGTCAAAGCTACGCTTAACTGAGGTTCTGTACTCACCAGAGGTGGGGTACACCCTTGTGTTGATTGGCTGTCTTGATGAGATGGGCTTGTCAACTACTTTTGCAGATGGGTACTGCACAATCCACAGCGCTGATGAAGAAACAATTGGGTGCATACCCCAATCAGCCAAAGGACTGTACCACATGGTGCATGAGAGCGACCATGCAGCTACTATTGATGAACGGGTCACCATAATGGAGCTGCACCATCATCTGGGACACATTGTGCCATCTACTGCATGTGAGCTGGCCAAAAGAGGACTGGTCAGCGGATTAAAGTACCAACCCAACAATGATGAAAGTACTCATTGTGAAGCATGTGTCTATGGAAAGGCAACACACAAGCCGATAGTGAAGATGCACCAGGGGCCACATGCTGAAAAACTTGGTGACATCGTATATACTGATGTTTGGGGCCCAGCGCCTGTCACAACAATCAGTGGATGGTGCTACTATGTCACCTTCATGGATGACCATACCCGTTTGACCCACATCTATCTAACTCGTCAGAAAAGCGACACTTTTGAGGCTTACTGAGGTTTTGAGGCCTGGCTTGACCACCAACTCACTGCTAAAATAAAGCTCCTCCACTCAGATTGAGGGGGAGAATACCAAGGCAGGGAGTTCATACTATACCTACAGCAGCAAGGCATCATACAACATTTTACTGTGCACGATACCCTGCAACACAATGGTGTTGCTGAGCACCTTAACTACACAATTTTGGAACGTGTGCGCATGCTTTTGCATGCTAGTGGTTTGCCAAGGCACCTGTGGGGCGAAGCCACTTGTCATGTTGTCTGGTTGAAGAATCACTTACCTACTAAGGTGCTTGATGGAAAGTTGTCATATGAAGCCACAATGGGGCACACACCCGATTTAAGTGGCGTGTGCAAATGGGGATCCATGGTCCATGTTAAGACCGGCTGAGGGATGAAGCTGGGAGGACAAGTTGAGGCCAGGCAATGGATTGGCATTGATGACCAAACAGAGTACGCATGCTGTGTATACTGGCTGAAAACGAGGATGGTAACAGTCGAGCATGAAGTCTTCTTTGACGCTGCGCCTGGTATCATCAAGGGGGAGGGGATTATCCCATTGGATGATGACACCTCAGCGCAGCAACATGCTCCTGGCAACACCATACAGCCACCAACTAAAGGTACCATTGTGCCTCATGCCACACAGCTGATACCAAAACAGGACACACCTGCCAACATGCCATCAGTCATGCCACCCGACCCACTGGTATCTTCTGACATACCTGAGTCATGCCCTCAATGCATTCACAAACCCAGCCAGCATGTACTCAATATTGTCAATGGCAAGGCTGCATCCACTATCATCCCTTGCAGTGTGCAAGTTCCAGCCCCCATCCCTGACAATCCAGCACCAGAGCCACTTCCCCTTGAAGATGTCGGCACCAGTGAGCAAATTCTAGCAGCTATCGACGAAAGGTATAGCCAGGATTTTGATGAGCACGAACTAACTATACTCATTGAACAAGGTACCACTGCTGCAGAAGTGCTCAAACTGACCATGCTCGCTGATGCTTGTCACCACTCTGATTGGCCACAATGGAAATGTGGCATTTAAGAAGAACTTGAAATGCTCGACAAAGCCAGCATCTGGGAACTTACAGACCTCCCTCCCAGCACAAATTTAGTGGGTTCAAAGTGTTACGGTCATAATTGAATATTCTTTTTCTTTATCTTATTGGATCACGTGATAGTCATGTGTGCTCACTCAAGTCACTTTCACTTTCTCTAGAGCCACTAGATGGACTCGCGCTATGGACACACTTTGTTTCTTTTTCTCTTCCCCGATCGGATCTGAGATCCAATCCCGATATGGATATATTATTTCTCACGTTCATCTCCGTCATGCTTCCATTCCACTCCCATGATCAACATGCATATTTAATCACCACTCCTTCCATTCCACATGCCTATGCCTCACGTATTTAATTACCGATACCCTATGCCCTAGATCAGTAGATCTAGTCACAACATGTACACACTTAGTATGCATATAAAAGACCAGAGGACTATGGCTGGAATCTCCAGTCTAGTCTCTTTGGATATTACCATCTAAAGCAGGACTCAGGAGATCTTTGGGCTCACTTTGTATTCCCTCCTCACTTCTTTTGACTTTACATCGATCTTAGTTTGGTGTTACCTGAAGCATAGTTGCTTTAGACCATTTCACTAGACTAGACTCTACCTTTACGCTTCACCTTTCACCACTCCGTCGCACGTCCTAGCAAGTTTGTGGACACCCAGTTTTCTCTTCGTATACGGACAAGCTTACAGCAAGCTTAGTGCCTATCGTCTTCCACAGGTCGCTCTGTTCACTCCCAGCCCCAGATAGACAAGGAGGCGCAGATCATCTAGATTACCTCTACGTCGCTAGTGTAGGACCCACAGGACCCATACCTACAGAGCGCGGGTGGGAGTTAGTAGAACAGGAGAGAGTAGCCATTGACACAGAGTCACGGGACTTAGTGCATGGAGAGACACCATTCAAAGAGCTCTTTCAAGCTTTACAGGAACAGCCAGAGCCGGAGTGGTTCTGCCAAACCAGGGACGTATCGGGCGAGCCCCTATATCCAGCACCCCTACACCAAGTTATTGCCAGGGCTCTGACCCTCGGGTACGACGAAGATCGGTTCAGTGCTCGGATAAGCCAAGAGTCAGATTTCAGGAGCCCCTCGCCACCCCACTACGACCCCAATGACAACTACGGGACCCCAGAAGGCCCAGAGTTAATACTGCTCCACCAGCTTTACGACACCCCTCCTCCCAAATCGCCGACTCCGGAAGTCTGCAAGACCACACACCGTTTATTCACAGGAGGGTTAGTTCTGGTACTAGAGAAAGTACCAAAGCGAGAAAGAGAAGAGACGCCGGAGATAGCTCCAGCACCAAAGCAGGTAAAGAAATCCAGATACAGAGAGATCAGAAGGTCTCAAGGAGGAGAGCTGCAGTCATCGGCCCCACACTTTTCTTCAAAGGAACTCAGACCCCGTTACAGCCTACAGAGGCCCAGCCAATACCTTTAGAAGAATATTAGTCGATTTTTCCTAATATATAAAGATGACCTCCCTACCCCCATCGCTGGCCGAAGCTTTGTCAGGAGCCGCCTCAGGAGAAGGCAGTTGGTCCAACTTAGCAGGAGAGTTAAGATTATACATGGAAAATCAAGAGCAGCGTCTTCAGTCGCTGGCGTTGCTCAACAAGGGACTTCAACAAGATCTGGATGCTGCTAGAGCCCAGATAATGTCAATGCCTATGGGCGCAGGAACAAGTGGTTCAGGACAGCCCGCAGACCCCAAAATGTCCAAGATATTCAAGGACCCCAGAGATTACGACGGGTCAAAAGGAAAAAAGTTCGAAGAATGGTGGACGAAGGTTCTTGTCTGGCAAGATGTCAACAAGAACGTACTCCACGGAATGAACGGAATTTGCGCTGTGTTGTCAAGGATGACTGGCGGAGAAGCAGGAGCGTTTGCAAGGGCACAACTGAACAAGATGGTGTCCATGGGTACGAATTACGCCACATGGGACCAATTCAAACAGATAGTCGAGAATCATTTCCGTTCCACCACAGAGAAGGATTGGAACCAGAAAGCTCTCACGAACCTGAAACAGGGTTCAATGACGATGGATACGTTCTTAATGAAGTTTGAGACGTATCAAACACTTGCCGACTATGATGATGACAGGCTCATCGAGTTGTTGGAACAAAATGCCGACAGAGAGTTGGTAGAGATGCTCGTGATGAGGGATGGTCACTACGAGGACCTCATCAAATTCAAAGTAGCACTCAAGAAGATAGGAGCACGCAAGGCGATGCTCAACTTTGTTACGAAGGGGACAGCCTCATGTGTCAGGACACGTGACCCCAACACAATGGACGTTGACACCACCCAGAGTGGGAAAGGCGGCAACAAAGGAAAGGGCAAGGCCCAGGGCAGCACACCAGGTGTTTGCCACAATTGCAAAAAGCCCGGTCACTTCGCAAGCGAGT
>JBBPQP010001226.1:0-11926 GCA_038092555.1 Boletus subgraveolens | reverse complement strand
TAATAATCAGAAACGACGCACTAGGTTTGCTTCCAGTGTATCTCCGGAGCCTTGTCCACCACGAGAAGCATTCTTGTTCGGACCGTCGGGGTCTGCAGCATCGGGTGGCAGTTTACGCTGCAACAATTAATGAGTCCCTGTATACAAACTCGGGGAAGGACAACGAACCTTTTGTTTTACGATAGGGATGGCGGTTCGCTAAGATTATGTATTAAACACACTACACCCGGTCATCTATCAAGAAAGAGCACTCACTTGCTTGTGTTGACCTGCAGCCATCCGCGAGGGACCCTCGTTTGTGACATCCACTCTCGCTGGTGACGGGGAAGGAGATCGACGGTCACCAGGCTGACGCAACATTCTGGGAACTCGATCGGGCTTACGTGAAAGTTCGTCCTTGTTGTTCCTCTTGTTCCTCGTCTGTCGCAACCTCTTGAGAATTTGGATGCCCTGAGGTGACTTGGCAGCATCGACATTTTCTTCCCGAAATGGTTCTGGAGGGTAGGTCATGTCCTCGCGGGAATGGACCGAGGACACCGGAGAAGGTGGCTACAGCAGTGTCAACACAAAGAGGAGAGGACAATGGAATGATAACAAACCTCATCATAGTCAAACTGAGGAGCGGACGGGCCGGATGGCACTTCGACCTGTGCGATCGTGAGAACTTGCTTTTACGGAGAAAAGAACCAACGAATACCTCGAGTAGATCGTCATCACCATCTCCGCCATGTGTCCCGGATTCAGTTACACCCGATTTCCCGGGTTCTTCCTGGCGTAAGAACACGATGAGGGTGTCAGCGCAACTCATATTGGTGACGGGACAGTGAACTCCTACCGGATCAGAGCCATCAGCCGAGGTCGCAGGCCGATCGTCTGGCCGTCCTTCGTCGCCAGTAGATGTCTAACATGATGCGTCAACGTTATTGTGCTTATCCGATATGGCAACATCGTGATTGTGGAGATGCTTACATGGAAAGGGCCATATGAATCTGGGAGAATACAGCTGAGGTCATGCACAGCGATTTTCCCATCATCCCGTCCAGTCGCAAGATATCTACAATCCGGAGAGAGGGCGATTGAGTATATCCATTTGCTGTCCCTTATGACGGGCTCAATCTGGGTGAGTGTCGATGTGTCCAGGAACATGATAGAACGTGATGTGTAGGCAGCGATGAATTTTCCATTCGCGGCTAGAACGATAGATTCGACGTTGCTGTCACATTTAATTGGCCACTCGGCGAGCTGGGATCCAGTGGACGCAGCAAACGATTTGATTTTATTCTCGTATGATACCGCAAAAATTTGCTGACCGTTGTTGGACCATGCCAGCGGCGTGATTACGTACATCGAGGGTGTGACAGCTCCGATAGTGACAAGTACACCGTTGCGACTGTCGACAACGCGGATCGAGCCACGAGAGGAGGATGTGACGATGTGGTCGTCATTCGAGGAGAACCTGATTCCGGTGACATCATTGTCGTGTCAGAGCGGGCCAACGAGTCTCTTCCCGCTCGTTATGCACCAGATGCTGACTTTGTTGTCACCAGAGCCAGTTCCGGTTGCAAATCTGGCCGAATCTTGGGAGATGTCGACTGCATACACCGACTTTTTGCTTTCCACGTTGAAGACTTCTGCGTGCATCTCCGCGTCCCATACGCTTCCGCCCACCGGGGTCCCGCAGACTATCCACTTCTGGTCCCTCGACACAGAAATGGCGCACAAGTATATTCCCGTTTGTTTTCCCGCATCTTGACCATCCTTGAGTCGCCATCGTTGTATCTCATTGGTACTCCCGCTAAAAAGGTGCTCTCCGTCCGGGTGGAATGCGACTACCTGCACCCCAAGAGAGCCACCGGTGTCAAGTACTGTAGTCGGGTCTTACTGAATTGTCAGGCATTCAACCCAATCACTCCTCGGCGCCGCTACGCACCAGTCTTTGTCGACGACATTCTCGCCAAGAGGTACACGATCGTCGACTTCAAAGAGTGAAGGAAAGTGGTGTTGCGGTTTACTCGTGGGGTGCAAAGTTCCTTCATAAACACGTTTCCTCGTGTTCAATTTGGGCGCAGGCACCCCACGTGTTCTGTGATTATTATTCTTGGATCCCAACAAAATGACCTCATTGTGACGACCAGGAAAGCAGTCAAGCATCGGCGAGACCGTGCCTCATTGTTAATTAAGGATGGTCCTACACAGGAACTTGCGGTTCACGACCAGTGCACAATCCGCGCCCGACCATGGACCAACTTACGACATGCCGCGCACAAAACACGTGTGTGTTTCAGGACACTTCCGAACAGGCAGGCACTGCTCATAATCCGGGAGAATGTTCTCCACAAGGTGGGAGATGGATGTATGCACTGCCCGAATTCGAACCACGTCACCTTCACATTCATATCGTACAGGTAGGCGTTGCACGTGTCTCTCGCGGGCTCGAATAGTTGCGCTGACGCTCGTGCTTCGTTGACGCCAGCAGTACCTTTGGGTACGAAACGACAAGTTCCCGGGTTCACCACGGGTAGACCGTGTCGTAAGCATCCGCCAGAAAACCACCGAAATGCCAGAGATTGCGCTCAGTACCACACTCATATTTTAGCGGCCGAGGTATCCTGACCATTGTCGTCGAGTGCACGTCGCGTTCTCATATTTTACTCTGCAGGACAATTTAGAAGCACCGCATTTCGATATTCCGACGAACGGGCGGTATCGACAGCTCGGTTCACAAACTCTCGCGACCTCAGCCTTCTGTAGTACTGATGTCAAGGGCTGGTACGAACTGGTGGACGTTGACGTGATGTGAGGCTTTCAATACTCGTGACGACTAGCGCTGACGACCTGGCCGGATATGAATACTCCTTCAAACCACCGATGTACTTCCTCTTGCTCGAACCTCCGCACACATTTTACGTCCTGTAAGCGGTAGAAATGGCTCTCGCGACCGGCGGTCTCGCGCTCTCGATCAAGACGTTTCTTAGAGTAGTCGATATGACCAACTACGACAGCTGTTCAAAGTGTTCGCTATAACCCCGGCCGATTTCATCAACCTTTTGGAAAACCGTCTTGGGACATCTCCGCAAGCTACGATGCCTTAACATTGGAAGATTGGCTACAGTACCCTCCCTCATCCTTTGGGAAACCACGCGCCCCCATTGGAGGAATTGGAAATGGGTAAAATCGCATTTTCGAGAGATGGATTTGGCCGAAAAGATCTAATCTTGTATGAGTATGTATACCATCAGTCCCTGTGTCCCTGTGACTACACTCAGAGCGTTGATTTAATGATGCCGAAGATAACCAAAACAGGGCGGGTCGTCCTTGTTGTACGATCTTATAAACTGTCGTTTTTCGAGTCACGTCGAACTCTTCATGAAAGGTCTCCAGGTCATCACGTCTGTGGAAGACAACATTGAATAGCTACATCATGCTGGATCACCGGTTCGGTTCAACTAGCCGATTCGAGGTATTATGGCATTGAATGACCAGAGGGCTTAGCGTCAATTTTCAAAGTTACTCAATCTCCCTCGTCCAACCCTTGAATATCCCATCGTCAGGTAGATGTGCTGGAATGAGGTTCTCCGCCTAAAACAGAACCCGGGGTGGGTAGGAATGGGGGAAAGCTTGGTAACTTGGGCATTGTGAGCACTGAGAGCAGCCAACGCCATTAATGATTCAACTGGTCCTCATGTGCACGACTTACACAGAGTAATCTCTTACCAGGGGTGAGCTATCCTGCCTCCGCTCCCACTCTGCCTACGACTAATCCACTCGACCAAAATGAAGCCCCACCCTTGTGGAATCTGTGCGACGTCCATTTCTCTAGCAAAGTGCTACGCGCGGGGGGATGATATGTCAAATGTCACGATTGGCGTTCTAATTGTGGGGTTAGTCTCGTCGATCACACCGCTGGTCGATCGCGCCCCTGATCGAAAGCGGGGACGATCCGCGGCTAGTGTCGTCGGTGATCGATCGATCGGTGGACATCGAAACAGGACCGCCTGCTGTGACTTCATTTCGGCCCACGAGTGTGGTTCGGTATCATAAATGGGCCCCCAAGCTGCTCGAACCCGTGTTGCGACGCGAACTTCGACCTTTTTTTTCTGATTGGGAACGCGGAATCCTAACGTACACCTTCGAGTCGTCCTTCAAAGTTTCAGGTTTGAAACGCAAATATCCTAAAGCCCAATCATAGAATAACTTATACTACTAATAGTGTTCCAAGGAAACACGAACTCGTACACGTACTCACGACTCAGTATGGTATCTGCATGTATGACATCAAATCATATCGATCAATGCATCCCATCTTCGATATCCGGGCCTGATCCACAACACATCCACGCGGGAAACCTGCTCGAACGGGTAGCCTTGCGTGGTTCTTGCTGATGTGATCCATTGTGAGTCTTACGATATGAGCTTAAGGAAAGTCCGCGCACCCTTGAATGGACCCCCCCGGCGGAGGGTTGAGACGGATCGGTAGCTTGATGTGCCTAATAGGATATGAGCCGTCATGACATGGTACAACATAACCAGAAAAGACGGACCGGGCATACTTCCTTTGGAATTGCAAAAACTCGGACTTGTCCATCATAGGAAGTAGTTTTGTTCGGCTTTGCAGGAAATTTACCCTGTAACGTGTGACGAGTGATGCGAACAACTGAGGGGGGTGGAACAAACCGGCAGATGTTTTGGAATAGAATTCACGATCTAGAATGGTATGTTAGACACCGTACCATATCTATTCATCTATCATTGAAGGAGCGCTCACTGGCCTACGTTTGCCACCCATTCTCGTACAATAACAAGTACAAAGTGGCAATCAACTGGCAAGCCACTGACGTGGTTGAACGTTGAACTAGGAGCCTGTCGTCGGCTTCGAGGGGTGGAAGAAAGATGTGTGTGTACGGGGTTTACCCGTGCGGCGCAAAGTTACCTCACAAACACGTTTCCTTATGCTCAATATGGTGTCATCGGCGATTATCTTTACCCGGATCGCAACGAGGTCACCTCGTTGCGACGACCATACAAGCAAGCAACATCAACGAGGCATAGCCCTAGTCTCCCCAAACCAGACTTCAAACTTTGAGATCAGGAGACAGTCATTCTGATCATGCGGAGAAGGTAAGTCCTGCCCGGAGACTTGCGAGTGCTCGTCATGTTTTGGCTACAGGACTCGGTTCACGACGAACATACAATCCGCATTAAACCCACAGTACTCGAGTGCGACATGCCGCACGCACAAAACGTGCATTCCAGGACTTTCAACAGCGGGCGCTCGTACGGCAAAAGACTCGGAATTTCCACAAGATGGTAGATGAATGGATGCACCACTCGAACTCGAGCCCACGTCACATTCACATTCATATGTATGGTCGTTTCTGGAACAGCTGGCGTTCAGCGTTCGCTGCAATGGAAGTCGGATAGCTGGACGTTGCGGGTGTGCGTACGTGTCCCTCCAGGTTCGACTGGTCACTTTGTTCGCGCTCATGCTTCGTTGACGCCAGTAATGCATCCGAATGCCCAATGGCAGGTTCCCGGACTCACCGCGCATACACTGTACCGCACGCATCCACATGGAAGCCACGGAAATCCCAGAGATTGCGCACAAGGAATATGCTGAGGTGTTGGATGCGGATTTTATCAACACGGCATGCAGGTGAATATGATTGGGTGCTCTTCGCGTACTCATACTTGCTTTCCGGTGGGAGGCATGCGTGATTCTCGTTCAGATGATCGATATTTTATATCAAGCATGGATATATGGCACGTTAGTAGGCTAAAACTAAAGATGCCACGATCGGTGTTCCTATGAGATCGACCTTGTCGATCACACCGCTGTTTGATCGCGCCCCTAATTGAAAGAGGGATGGATCAGCAGGGTAGTACGTGTACCGTCAGTGCTCTATATCGACCATCAGTTGGACACTATCCAACGGCCACATGCATATAGACTTTCTCAGACACCGTCGAGTGAAAATCGTATGCGAACTCAAAGAACTGCGTAAACGATGTCCACATACTCACGATTCAGCATGCTATCTATGTGTAGTGCATCACATTAGGGAACGATTAGCCACATCAATCTAATCGATAATATTATCTACTATGCAGCTCATCCTTGGTTCACGGGGGGCAATATTATCGCCTCAGGTCTTGATCGCTCGCACCAAGGAGTGCTCGAATGAACGAAGAAAATATCGATGCGGGGGAACGCAAGATCCGAACACACGCTCACACCTTTGTCGACATTCTTTAGGTTTGCAATAGCTCGAATCAGTCAGACAATCCTCAAATCCAAACGGTCGCACGGGCATAGACCTTGTCAGTGACCGTGATGTGACTCATCCTAGCGAGCCCGATCATGGATGGGCTCACGCTAATTGTAGTGCTGTGAGGCGATACGAACTCAAATAACTGCGCGAAGGATGTCCACATGCTCACGATTCAGTATGCTATCTACATGTGTTGCATCGAGTCATCTGGATGAGTGCGTCTCATCTCCGGTACCTGAGCCACAACACATCCACGCTGGAAATGCAAGCCTCAGGTTGATCGAAAACCTCAAGTTGAAGATAGCCTCGTCGGGTGTTCGCTGATGCGATCCACTGTGAGTCCCACAACATGAGAGGAAGGAAAGTACGCGCACCGTGAGATGGACCCCTTCGGCAGAGGGCGGAGATGGATCATTCACTCGTTGTGCCTAATAGGAAATGAGCTATCATGATATGGTACACAGTTACGGGAAAGAGATGGACCGAGCCTGCCTGCGTTGAATCTCCAGAGCCTTTTCCGGTACGAGAAGCGTTTTGGTTCGGATCAGCAGTGTGAGTAGCTTTGGCAGGCAATTTGGTCTGTAACATCCAATGAGCACCTGCGTACAAACTCGAGGAACGACGAACCTTTGAGTTTCCATCATATTTCGCCACCGTTCGCTAGGGTGATGTATTAAACGCGTCGCACCCGGTCGTCTACGAAGAAAGAGGACTCACTCGCTTACGTTTGCCTGCAGCCATCTGCGAAGGACCCTCATTTGTGATGTCCACTCTCGTTGGCGACTGGGGTTTGGCAGGCCGACGCGACTCTCTTTGAACTCGATCGGGCTTTTGCGAGGCCGGATCCTTGTTACTCTTCTTGATTCTCGCCTGTACCCATCTTTTAAACTGTGGAATGCCGTGAGGTGACTTGGCAGTATCTAGATTTTCCCCCGGCAATGGCCCGGGAGGGCAGGTCGTGAGTACGGCATGGGATTTGCCAAGTGGCGATACCTCGTCCTCGCGGGAATCGGCAGAGGGGGGCTCCAGCAATGTCAACACGGAGGGTAGAGGATAATGCAGTGATGACCAACCTCATCGAAGTCGAATTGAGGGGCAGGCGCACCTGACGGGACCTCAGCCTGTGTGATCGTGAAAACTCGCCTTGATGGGGAAAAGAAGAAGCTGATACCTCGAGCAGATCGCCATCGCCATCTCTGCCGTCTGTGTTGGACTCGATCGGATTCGAGTTTCCAGGTTGCTCCTGGCGTATGTACACAATGAGGGAGTCAGCGCAACTCATTTTGGTGACGGGACGGCAGACTCGTACTGGATCAGAGTCACCAGCCAAGGTCGCAGGCCGCTCGTCTGATTGTCCTTCATCGCGAGTAGATGTCTAATATGGTGTGTCACCGTGGGGGACGGAATGGTGCCGATATGTCGACACCATGAGCGGACACATACTTACAGGGAAAGGACCATACAACTCGGGCAGAATGTGGCCGAGGTCACGTACACTGACTTTCCCATCATCTCCAGTCGCCAGATAGCTACCGTCTGGAGAGAGGGCGATTGACCATATCCCTTTGTTGTTCTTGAAGGTAGGTTCAATCTGAGTGAGTGTCGATGTGTCCAGGAACAAAATGGAATCCGATGCGACGGTGGCGATGAATTTGCCGTTTGCTGCGAGTGCGACAGAGCTGACGCCATTGAGGGTCGGTGATTCGCCGAGTTGGGATCCCGTCGACACAGAAAAACACTTGATTTTGTTGTTGTTCGATGCTGCGAAAATGTGCTGACCATCATCGGACCATGCAAGTGGAGGCATCGGCCATGATGAGGGTGTGCTAGCGTTTATGCTGATGAGCTCGTCACCATTGCGGCTGTCGAAGATGCGGATTGGGCCTGAGGTAGTGGCGATGCGCTGAGCATTCGGGGAGAACTTGATCCCATCGACAAGATTGTCGTGGTTAAGTGGGCCAACGAGTCTCTTCCCCGTCGTTATGCTCCAAATGCTCGCTTTGTTGTCGTCCCCTCTAGTCCCAGTGGCAAACCTGGTCGAATCGGGGGTGACGTCGACGGCACCCACCACGTTTCCGTCCTCCACACCAATGACCTTTGTGTGAAGCTCTGCGTCCCACACGCTTGCGCCTTCCTGAGCCCCGCACACTATCCACTTGTGGTCCCTCGACACAGAAATGGTGTTCAAGTTCATTCCCATTTGCTTTCCGACCTCTCGACCGTCTTCAAGTTGCCACCGTCGAATCCCATCGCTACTCCCGCTCAAAAGATGCTTTCCATCAGGGTGAAATGCAACTGCCCACACCGCACCATAGCGAGCAATGTCGAGTACTATTATTGGGTCTTGCTGAACTGTCAGCATTCAACACAATATCTCTCCGGAGTTGCTGCGCACCGGTCTTTGGTGACGACATCTTCACTGATAGTGCGTAGTCGTGGGGTTCGAAGGGTCAAAAAACAAGGTGTTGCGGTTTACTCGTGGTGTGCAAAGCGATCCCAAACACGTTTCCTTGTTCTCAATATGGGTTGCAAGCGCCTCGTGACTCTTTGGCGCTTATTCTTACTCGGATCTTCATTGCGACGACCAGGCAAGCAGTCAACATCGACCAAACCGTCTCTCGTTGCTAAGGCCAGTCTTACTCAAGGACTTGTGAGTGCTTATAATATCTCTGCTCCAGGACTACTAGGTTCACGATGAGCCTACAATCCGCATAAGACCCACTCGCGATATATCGCGCACAAAACACGCGTACATCCTTCAACAGGGAGCGCTCGTACTATAGAGGAATGTTCTCGACAAGATAGGAGACCTCCAGAACTCGAACCACGTTGCAAATATTCATACTCCTGTGCATGCGCATTTCTAAAGTTCGCGTTTACTGCTATAGACGTCGGACAGGTGCATGTCGCAGATGTACGTGTGTCTCCGGGACCCGAATGATTGCCCTCACGCGCACGGCTTGTTCATGCCAGTAATGCCTTCAGATGCCCATCGACAAGTTCCCAGGTTCACCACGACACAGGTATTGGCATGGAAACCACACAAACGCTAGGTGATACTCTCGTGTAGGATGCCAAGTTGTTGGATGGAGATCCCACCAATGCGGCCTGCAGGCGAGTGTTCTCATACTTTCTAGTAGGAACCACGCAGGATTCTCATTCAGATTATCGACATTTTATATCTATTCGTAAGCGTCTGCATGCGAGTCCACTAAGTGCTTGTTTTCTCCCTCGCCTCCCCCCTTTTTCCTTTTGTTGCACCTCCACATTTCGATGGAAAGCACGTCAATATATGCATCCTCCACTCCTCCAGAAAATCTGACCGGATGCACGACCAATGTTTCATTTTGTCAATACTCGCGCCCTGACCGGTCCGCCGTACCCCGACGCCACTCTCCCTACCGACACCAGCAACTTCCCCTACCCAATCAACACTCAGATTTTTTTTTGAGGTACCCACCCATGCTTCGATGCTCCTGATGGTGCTTTTGAGGTTTCGGAGATTCCAGAGACGAACGATCCCATCATAGGTGCGTGTCACGCGTGAGGGTTCGAGGGCAAGGTTTCGTTGACATTGACTTCGGCGCTTAGGTTGGTACGGCGCTGTGTAGACCTGACAGAACGATGTGGCAAGGTGCAAGAGCATTCTGGCTGTAGCTGCGAGCAAAGGCGAGATGTTTGACAAGCTTGCAATCCTGCACATCGTCTAGATGTCACAGGGTGGGGTAAAGCGCCATCGCAGCGTCGCGGCGAGTCTCGTCTCGTGTATGCCGGAACGTGGACGAAAGAGCGTCTCGAATACGTAGTCAACGAGCGCCCCGAAAGGGACGTAGCTTAGCTTGCGAAGCGCCCTCATGAGTGTTGTAGACACTCCAAAATGTACCCCGTCATCGGTATCGTTGCTAGGGGTGTGAAAATGCGAGGAGCTCATGGATGCGAGCAATTGACGAGTGACCGCATCAGCGTGATCGACGATCTACTATGCAGCGAGTCGTGGGGGCAATCACTGTAGGTCTCGAGCACTCGCACCAAGCTATACTTGGATCCATGATAAACAAGAAAAAAAAACTTGGGCGCGGAAGGAACGCGAGATCGATCCTAACGCACACTCTCGTCTTACTATGGATTTGCAATGACTCTAATTAATTAGTTCGACACTGCTCTCGAATCCCAAGATCCGCGTGGATACAGCCTTCCTCAGTAACCATGAAGTAAATGTCCTAGCGAGCTCGATCACAGATGGGTTTATCAGGACTCATACCAATAACAGTGCTGTGAGACGACATAAATTTAAAGAGCTGCATAAATGATGTCCACATAATCACGATTCGGTATGCTATCTACAAGTATCGCATATGTCGAATCACGTGGATCCATGGGTCCCATCTCCAGTACCTGAGCCACAACACATCCACGCGGGAAATGCGATCGAAAACCTTAGGCTGAGGATAGCCCCGTCGGGTGTTCGCTGATGAAATCCACTGTGAGGGCTGCAACATGAGAGCAAGGAAAGTACGCGCACGGTAAGCTGGACCCCCTCGGTGGAGGGCGGAGATGGATCATTCACTTGTTGCGTCTAATAGTAGATGAGCTATCGTGACATGGTCCGCAATCACGAGAAAGAGACGGACCGAGGCTGCCTGCGCCGAATGTCCGGAGCCCAGTCCGCTACTAGAAGCCTTTCTGTTCGGATCGACGGGTTCTGCAGCCTTTGCAGGTGATTTGGCCTGTAACGTCTAATGAGTCCCTGCACAGACTCGAGGAGCGACATACCTTTGATTTTCCAGCATATTTCGCGACCGTTCGCTGAGATGATACATTAAACGCGCCGCACCCAGTCGTCTGGCAAGAAAGAGTACTTACTCGCTTACGTTTACCTCCAACCATCCATGAAGTACCTTGATCTGTGACGTCCACTTTCGTTGGTGACTTGGAAGGGGGTTGATAATCGACAGGCTGACGCGACTTTCTGGGAACTTGATCGGGTTGATGGCAATGCTCATCATCATTGTTCTTCCTGATCCTCGTCTGTAGCAAATTTTTGAGCATTGAAATGGCCTGAGTTGATTTGGCAGTATTGACATCTTCCTCCGGAAGTGGTTCCGGAGGGTGGGTAGTGGGTACGGCATGCGATGCGCCAAGCGGCGGTACCTCGTCCTCGTGGGGATGGGCCGAGGACACCGGAGAAGGTGGCTACAGTAGTGTCAACACAGAGGAGGGAGGATGATATAGTGATCACCAACCTCACCAAAGTCGAATTGAGGAGCGGGTGGGCCAGATGGCACCTCAACCTGTGCAATCGTGAGAACTTGCTTCGAGGGGGGGAAAGAGGCAACGAATACCTCGAGCAGATCGCCATCATTGTCTCCACTGTGTGTCTCGGACTCCGTTACACCCGATTTCCCAGGTTCTTGCTAGTATTGTGTACACAATGTGTGAGTCAGCGCAACTCGTTTTTGGTGACGGAACAACGAGCTCGTACCCGATTAGAGTCTGGTGGTTTGTTTTCACGGTCGTTCAGTGTCGCAGGGTTGTCATGTTTCACCTTTTCACCTCCTCACATATATCACAGAAGTACGTAGAACCCTGTAGAATAGTCCTTCCACCGGATCAAACCCTTTACCACATCACCCTTAACCACTTCATCTCCGAACAGC
>JBBPQP010001225.1:0-11927 GCA_038092555.1 Boletus subgraveolens | reverse complement strand
GGTCCCGAGCGTGCAAACCGCACCTTGCTACGATCTCCTGCGAGGCAGTCCCACCCGCCCTCGCAGCTCACGCTCACCCAGCAGGTCTCGGTTTCCGTTCCAGATCGGAAAGCACTCCGCGCTTCCACCAATCGCCTCTCTCCTTCACTCCCTTAGTCAGAGCATTCCATTCGCGTGTACATTACTTTACATGCCATATATTTCCTTCCCTCGCACCTCACGCACGAAGCGACATCCAAAGATGGCAAACCATGGCTAGGTCATCCCTAATAAAGAAACCCATGCCGCAAGGTACACTTTGGGATCGCTTATGGGCTCATCAGCCATTGGGAGCAATCGCTTAGTCGTTGAAGAGCTGTTGAACCGCCGTTCCGATTTCAGCCGCCCGACAGATAGACCTACAAACTGAAAACACGAAAACGCGGCATTTTTGAGCAGTTTGGGACACTCATTCTGGAAGAGGTCAGGGCGGAAACCCAGAATGTCCTTTTTTGCCAGGTGTCCTCCAATCACAGCTCTCGAATAACCTGTGGGTAGAGTCGTCAAGCGATAACTTGAACGTTACTCGACAGCTTGTTAGATCATCATGCGGCACTGCAATAGAACCGTATTCTACCGTAGATCTGGTCCCTCGCCATGCGCAAGGCATTCGATAAGCGTCACAGCGTATAAATAAACGTGCGTTCTGATTCAATGGACACATAGCCTCCCGGAATGCAGTGGATGGTGTCAGAACTACCAAGTTCGCCCGCGACATATGTTGTTGCAGGCGTTGCCACAGTCATTGTTGGGATTGCGCAGCTGTCGAAGCGTCCCAATGTAAACCGCATTCCATCCCTGTATCGCAATGTTCTCATCCTTTTCGTTGTTTAGCTGAATGCGTTTCTGGCCGTTGGATCGAGTGGTTGGCTTGGCTCATGGTGGGCTGGTATCAAGTACATGACTAATGCTGCAGACGTAATCCGAGAAGGACACAGGAAGGCAAGCCATCTCGTTCCAACTCGGTATTGTAACCGGTCTCCATGGGTACTTTCAGCATAAAGGTGCCCCGTTCAAAATCTCAACGTTCTACCACTGGGTCATCATCGTAACCGGACGTGCACATATAGAAGAACTGCGAAACGCACGTGATGACGAGCTTTCACTTCTGGAGGCCATGAACGAAGTGAGAGGGCTTCTCTTTCACTGCGCTGCCCGTGTTTCTGAGGGAGGATTATGGACAGGACTTTAATTCCGAATTCACGATGGGGTTTGAGAGTCACCAAAATTCCCACCACATCACGGTGATGCGCTCACAGCTTACTCGCAATATCGGAACCCTCTATCCTGAGTTGCGGGATGAGATCATTACAACCTTCGATGAGATTTTGGACCTGAAAGACAATGGTAACATGTTTACTGTCATCAAAAATAACAAGTTGTTCATATTGGATGACATAGAGTGGAAGAGTGTTCCAGCATTGACAACCATTCAACAGATAGTATGCAGGGCTAGCAACAGATCATTTGTCGGACTTCCACTGTGTATGTATTCCATTTCGTTACCCGCCCGTGTTTCCGAGCCTTTATTGTAGGTCGCAACCCGGATTTTGTGGCTCTCAACATCCAACACACCATTGATGTCGTCACAGGCGGTCTTCTCATCGGATTTTTGCCGAAATTTTTGAAACCGTAGGTCCCTTACGATTGCCTGTCCGTGGAGCATCCTCACCTTCTTGACAGCCTGGCTGCCCGTTTTATTACGAACGTGTCTAGGAACACTAGGCGGGGTGTAGGGCATCTCCGTCCAATCATCGAGGAGCGACGGAAATACTTGGCAGAGTATGGGAAGGACTGGACTGACAAACCCGTTAGTCGGCCTTATTGCGTGGTGGTACCATGTTCATATTTTTTTTTGTAGCACGATTTTTTATCATGGCTGATGGATGAAGGGGGTCCAGATACCATGGTTGAAGACTTGACCAAATTCGTGCTTTCAACCAACTTTGCTGCTATTCACGTGAGTGTTTGCCGTCGTGTCTAGGTGTGCGACGTTCACCTCATCCGTTGCGTTACAGACATCATCCAACGTATGCACGACTTCGTGATCGTCTGTTGGCCTTTTTGTCATGCTGAACTTCAGATTTTCACAAATGCACTCTACAATCTAGCGGCGAACCCTCACTATGTGCCGCCCCTCCGCGAAGAAGTCGATGGCATCGCCGAGAAAGAGGGGTGGTCGAAAACGTCCGTAGGCAAGATGCGTAAAGTCGACAGTTTCCTCAGGGAGAGTATACGCATAGAGAGCATTGACGTTTGTCAGTCACTTCCCTCCCCTCCCCCCCCTGTTTTTTCTGCACGTCATATGTACTATCAATTCACATCCATTTTTGTTACATAGTGGGCTTGATGCGCAAGGCCAAAAAGGACTTTACGTTCTCTGATGGGACATTCGTCCCGAAAGGCACTAGAATCAATGCAGGACTCGCAGCGTTACACTATGATGGCGCGCTGTACAAAAACCCAGAGGTATTTCATCCCTTCCGGTTTGCAGACACGCGCGAAGGGGGTGAGGAAGGCACGAAGCGTCAATTTGTCGCCACTTCTCCCGAGTACTTGTCATTTGGACACGGTCGACATGCGTGGTATGACCATCTCTTACTGATCGCCATTCACACTCATTTTGATTTTTATTCGCTAGCCCCGGTCGTTTCTTTGCTGCGGTTGAACTCAAAACGATGTTGGCCCATATCGTCGCGACATATGATGTCAAGCTAGAGGAGAATACGACTCGTCCACGGAGCTTGCACATCGGATCTTCAATCGCTGCCAACTCCACGGCCAGAGTGATGTTCAGAAAGCGGGCTTTCCAGGACGGGAAACATTAGTTGGCTTGTTCCGTTGACGTCATACACTTTGCTCCGTGGATCGGTTTTACCTTGCTGGAACCAAGGTCATATGGTGCGCGTTTCATCTTCTGCCAAACGTCGACGTTGCAACACTCGCAAACACCTCCGACTGTCGACCGGATGGCACAACCATACAGTTTTCTCCATAGTCCAAGCCATTATTTCGCCTCTTTTCCATCTCATGCCTCGTCCTCATGTTATCACCATCTCTCACATATCGTTTTTGTACAATAGCTAGTTTTATTTTCTTCAAATACCGTCTCTTGTCTCGTACTTCTGCTTGTAGTTCGCTTCTTGTACAATAGGCTTATTTCAAAAACTCTCACGCAGGCGCCTCTGGTTCCATCAAGGTCTCTGTCAGCAGTGCAAACAATATCTCGGCCGACTCACCACTTGCAATATCATCTTCGTCGAGGACGGCGCTCACTTGTCGCGCAGGTGGCGTCGTCAACGAGCTCACTTCCATATCCTTCGGACAATAAATCTTCGCACGTGCATTTGGCGTCTGACCCGCCTTGTTGGCCAACCGGATGCTGGTGAGATCCGCCAGGAAATCAGGAACATGTCAGGGTGTGTACTAGAGCATCCCATCCAAGTGATGGAGATTGAAAGCACGTACGAATCGACGGCGCCGGCGGTCTCGACGAGAGCAGATACGATCGCATGACGGGTCATGCGATCTTGAACGTCTACATGAAGGTGCGTTCTCTTCGTTTACAATGACTACATTGCTTCACCTTCCCGGAATGTGTCAGTGGACGGTGTCAGAACTACCAAGCGTGCCTGCGACATATGTTATTGCAGGCGTTGCCACAGTCATTGTCGGGATTGCACAGCTGTCGAAGCGTCCTAATGTAAACCGTATTCCATCCCTGTATCGTAATGTTCTCATCCTTTTCGTTGTTTAGCTGAATGCGCTTCTGGCCGTTCGATCGAGTGGTTGGCTTGGCTCATGGTGGGCTGGTATCAGGTACATGACTAACGCTGCAGATGTAATCCGAGAAGGATACAGAAAGGCAAGCCATCTCGTTCCAACTCGGTATTGTAACCGGTCTCCATGGGTATTTTCAGCATAAAGGTGCCCCGGTTCAAGATCGCAACGCTCTACCACTGGGTCGTCATCGTAACCGGACGTGCACATATAGAAGAACTGCGAAACGCACGCGATGACGATCTTTCACTTCTGGAGGCCACAAACGAAGTGAGAAGGGCTTCTCTTTCACTACGTCGTCCGCGTTTCTGAGGGAGGAATCCGGAGGATTATGGACAGGACTTTAATTCCGAATTCACGATGAGGTTTGAGGTTCAGCGAAATCCCTACCACGTCACGGTGATGCACTCACAGCTCACACGTAATATCGGAATCCTCTATCCTGAGTTGCGGGATGAGATCATCACAGCCTTCGATGAGATTTTGGACCTGAACGACAATGGTAACATGTTTACTGTCATCAAAAATAACAGATTGTTCATATTGGATGACAGAGTGGAAGAATGTTCCAGCATTGACCACCATTCAACAGATAGTATGCAGGGCTAGCAACAGATCATTTGTCGGACTTCCACTGTGTATGTATTCCATTTCGTTACCTGCTTGTATTTCTGAGCCTTTATTGCAGGTCGTAACCCAGATTTTGTGGCTCTCAGCATTCAACATACCATTGATGTCGTCACAGGCAGTTTTCTCATCGGATTTTTCCCGACATTTTTGAAACCGTAGGTCCCTTACGATTGCCTGTCCGCAGAGCATCCTCACCTTCTTGACAGCCTGGCTACCTGTTTTATTACAAACATCTCTAGGAGCACTAGGCGGGGTGTAGGGCATCTCCGTCCAATCATCGAGGAGCGACGGAAATACTTGGCAGAGTATGGGAAGGACTGGACCGAGAAACCCGTTGGTCGGCCTTATTGCGGGGTGGTGCCATGTTCACGTTTTTTTTGTAGCACGATCGTTTATCATGGCTGATGGATGGAGGGGGTCCAGATGCCACGGTTGAAGACTTGACCAAATTCGTGCTTTCAATCAACTTTGCTGCTATTCACATGCGTGTCTGCTGTCGTGTTCAGGTGTGCGACGTTCACCTCATCCGTTGTGTTACAGTCATCACCCAACGTATGCGCGACTTCATGATCGTCTGTTGGTCTTTTGGTCATGCTGAACTTCAGGTTTTCACAAACGCGCTCTACAATCTAACGGCGAACCCTCGCTATGTGCAGCCCCTCCACGAAGAAGTCGATGGCATCGTCGAGAAAGAGGGGTGGTTGAAAACCTCCGTACTAGGTAAGATGTGTAAAGTCGACAGTTTCCTCAGGGAGAGTATACGCATGGGGAGTATCGACGTTTGTCAGTCACTTACCTCCCCCCTTTTTTTGCTGCACGTCATATGTACTATCAATTCATATCCATTTTTGTCATCTAGTGGGCTTGATGCGCAAGGCCAAAAAGGACTTTACGTTCTCTGATGGGACTTTGATCCTGAAAGGCACCAGGATCAATGCGGGCCTCGTAACGGCCGAGAATTGAATGCATCCTCAGGAATCTGTGGCGCGAAAAAAAGGGATGGTGTGGACTTTGCATGCCGTCCTCTAATATAGTTTAAAATCTCACACTATTTTTCTCATTCAAGCTCCATTTAGTTGGGAGAGTCACTCCCTTTCCATTACACTCAGACCCTTAGCCTGCAGGGTCCAGGGAAGGTGTGATCTCGGAAAACCATATGGGGCGATCCACATGTGGAAGTCTTTTCTCTCCAGGCCTTGCTAACGTGATGCCGCAGCCAAGATACCGTAGCCATTCAATATTCGTCAAGGGATCATTCTGGGGCGCCGCCGAGTTGATCATTGGGAACCGTTCTCGAGTATGAATGTACGGTAGAGCAGAGACCTTATGATGATTTGTGACTTGCTCTTACTGCTCACCATGCACAATTGGCATGCGCATGAAGCTTGGACTCTTGGAGATGTCTAATCATCGAAGTTCACAGGTATCTTTTGTGAGGGTGTTCTCCCGGGAGCGGAAGTTTGATACGATACGTCTTGAAGTGATGAGGCTGGACGTCAGTATCAGGTGAGGCCCTTACCGTGACACTGGGTTCGAGCAGGTTTGGTTTTGACGGATCATGAGGGCGCTGCAGCTATGTGAGTACTTCAACGGTGCGACGTCTCTCGATAACTACGTATGATGCATGCAGACAGTCTGTGCAGCAGTGCTGCGGCACTGTTGTACCCCGCTTCATGCAGACGAACTGAGTAATCGGAGTGCTCCGAGCAGCAAATCCTATCATTCATGTGCAACCCCTAGCATGATATTCGAGACTCCAACTAACGGCGCTGGTCCCTGACTCCCGGGGGATTCCAGGTTCATGCATGAACCTGGAATCCCCCGGGACATCAACTTAACCATGAACGTTCATGGTTAAGTTGATGTTAAACACTGAGCAACATGATCGTGAATATAATATTTCGCCATACACTAATATGAGTATGCATGCTATACATTCAGACCTGAGTACATCCCAGTACTCGAGCAGAGACTCGTGGGGCAAGCAGTATTCCACGATATCACACAACATTGGCACAAGTATGACGATGACGATGATCTAGGGATTAGCACGGTATACCCCCGGGTGTTGAGAGTTATGCCCGCATCCACACCCGCACCCAGAGTAGGTATTCCCGTGGTGGATGCTTGATGCGAACATGTCCAACACTCAAACCCATCCAAATGACTGCAGCAAATCAAGTGAGCACGACCATCAAGACCGTCGAGAGACCCTGTGGACACGATAGACAACGATGTGCGTCATACAGACAAGTTCACAGAGCCGCCCGACAAGCCTGAGGGCACGCGGGAGCGAGAGGGCGAGTTGAGGGTCAGGAGTGTCAAGTCGAGAGTGTCAACCAGGGAGGCCTACAACGCCACCCAACGAGGTAGGGATCACGCGTATACGAGATGGTGAGCCACAAGCCCAGCGCGAGACTGCACCAGCGTACAAGTCGATTCAGGTAGACGAAGAGAAGGCGGCGCGCATGAAAGCGCAGACGCACCAACACACGGGGAGGGATGAAAGTGCTGAGAAACGCAGAGTGGAGGGGAGGACGAGTGGATGCGACGAAAAGGGCCGATCGAGGGGGAGGAACGACGAGCGAGGACGCAGACGTGATCGACGAGCGTCGAAGAAAGTTACATGCGCATATCAACGGACGTTGCGGACGTACCTGGAATACCCCAAGACCCTTCTGCACCATACACGAAGCCTCCAGAACGATCCCACAATAAAACGAGAGTGCACAGTAGTGCACAATCAAAGGGTACATGGGTGGAGCACACAGAGGTTCAGGACTAACCAGGTGACAAAACGCACGTACCACGCGACATCCATAGCGACCAGGGACGTCGGGAAGGAAGGCTCGTGATGACGAGACGTGCGCGTCAAGCTGAGATATGGCGAAGCAGAGCATCTCAACAGCGCGACAGACGAACACGATACCATAGAGACCGAGGAATCGAGATTGCGTGCACTATACTAAGTATGATTACATAACATTTTCACATTGATATTTCAATCATCGTTATGCCACACAGCACCTCCTCGCAATGAGTGTAGTGATATATATTCTGAGACAATATGCTCGAGGATAATACAAAAACGAAAAGATCGATTTGTATGTTACAAATTTGATTAACAAAATTCTGGGGCCATATCTACCCGATTAGGTGGTGCGCGGCAGTCGCAGCAGTGGTGCAGCATTTCCTCTTTGCCCCGATTGCTTGGCCATCATCGCCGACGCCCACCAGCCTGGACCACCTCAAGTTGTATCTCTTCGTTGCCCTGCAACCCCGGCAGCGTCCGATCCCTCTCGTCCTCTCCGAACGCGATAGCAGGTACTTCCGCATCCTGAGTTGCAGCTGAATGTGATGACAGACCAAATGCGGTGTCGATGCCTTGCAAGCGGCACTGCAGGTCACGCACATGCATTTCGCGAATGTTCAAGACAAACCGAGGTATCATGGGAATCATGGTCACGATATTGGCCATGATCAGAATGAGTTGCCAGGAAGCTGAAGTCATGGTCAAACTTGCCACGTTCCCCAGATAGTTGATTAGAGTCCTTGTCCAAGAAAAGATTGTCAGTGGTTTGTTTTCGTGCGGCACAGTTTGGTAAAATAACGATGTGGAAGGTGAAGATGAATGAGGACACATGAAAAGAAGCGAAGAGAATGAAGGAGACCTACACAAAGAAATAAACAATACCCTCTCTCACAAGCAGTTTCATGTACCGGTTGACCTCCCATTGCTTCGTCACCATGTACATCGCACGCAATTCTGTTAACGTGGGAATGATCGCAAGAACGAACAGCAGAAGACCCAGAACGCAGCTGAAAATAATAGTAACTGTCAAGATGACTACGCTGAATGTGTTAACGCAAAATGAGAAGCTGTGCCCTTCGATGTCTGTAACTGCAGGAAACAGCAGCAAGAGAAGTAGAGCGCCATCTATTCAGAATGGTACTCATGATTTCAATCGCAAGGCGTACTGGTGTAGTAGGTAACAGGACCAACAATCATGCTCAGGTTGACGAACCGGATGATGATTGTAGGTATGTAAACCAGGAGGAGGACGCCAAGGATCAACCTAGATTGACCCCACATTGCATAAACACGCAGAAGCATCAAGACTGTAACTGATGTCAAGATGGAGAGATGGATTCGAAAGTATGGCGACCTACGATCTGCAGCAGCGTGGAACACCGCAATGGCGCAGGCACATATAATAGTCATTATAGTGCCTTGAGGGTGTGGATGTCTCATTCGAGGAACATGAAGGGCTGTAGACAAGATTGCTTACATCTGTGGAACCATTAGTAATAGTAGATTTACAGAAGAACGCAAATGAGTACGTCTATCCCAACGGGGCAAATATTATTGTTAGCAACTGATCGGATTGTGCGCAACAGAAAGGCTAACCATCGCAGGCTTGGGATCAAAGCCACTCAGGGCTTGAGGTGTTTGTCAGTGTAATTAGCGTCAGTTTGCTCTCAAACATACCCAGCAAAGTGAAGCTTCCTCATGAATTCAGCGTTAATCATGTTATACACAATGTATCATGGTGGAGATAAACCCACCAAGCGGCACATAGCCCAAAATAACGGAGCTGTGGGGATAGTCAGTTTGAGATATACATAAAACCGAACTCTGTAAGGCTTTTTACACACAACAACGAACAGCGTCGAGATCCAGGTCCAGGGCCGGCGTTGCTGTAACATGGTCAAATTGAATATAGGACTGCACGAAATTTTTCATAAACTGACCCAAACATACTCTATCTTTGCAGATTGTTAGCGACGAGACAAGATGTGGAGAGACAACGCAAATACCTCCTTGTCAAAGGTGAGGACTGCTAGTCATCAAGTGATAGTGCAAATGCCATTCCAGTGTGAAAATTTGTGTGTCGCAAGAAATGCACCACTTAACTATAATCATAGCCAACAGCAGTGACCATGACAACTGTGTTGACTCCGAGATGAGAATAAGCAAGGACCGCAACTACGACTGGGGCTTACTGGCTGCGTAGTCGGTTTGTTGAAGAGCCTCCAGCATGTACAAAAGATTGGAAGACATGGTGGACAAAGAGTGATAATATCTGAAGGGAAAGGTACAGTAGGTGAAGTTAAAATACGAGGAACAGGTCTATTCAGTAATGAAAACTGAGGACCATTAGCCGAGCATTCAAGGCTGCTCAGGAGTCCGGGGTGAAAAAGGAATGGTGTGCACTTTGCTAGCCGTCCTCTATTCAAATATTCAAAGTTCAAAGTCCTAAAGCATACGTGTCAAATTCAAGCTCGGTTACCATTTGGAAATTGATCAATTGAAGGGTTATGCTTTTTACATCACACTCCGACCCTCCAGGGAAGGCGTGATCTCGGAATAACACAGGAGCGATCCGGCTGCTCTGACTCGGAGGCAGACCTTGCGAAGCCGCAGCCAAGACACCACACGGCCACTACCCCCGATTATGAATACCCATTCATCAAGGGGTCATTGTGGGGTGCTACCGAGTTGGTCACTGGATACCATTCTCAAGTATGAATATATACAGTGGAGCAGAGACCTTCTTATGATTTGTGACTTACTCTTACTCAATATGCACAATCGGCATGTGCGTGAAGCTTGGACTCTTGGAGACATCTAATCATCGAAGCTCACTGGTACCTTTTATGAGGGCTGAAATTTGATTAAATGTGTTTTGGAGTGGTGAGGCCGGACATCAGTGTCAAGTGAGGCCCTTGCACTGAGTCCGAGCGTGTTTGGTTTTGACGGATCATAAACTACTGTATGGTGGCAATTCCTGGACCCGATTAGGGTTCCATGTGTGATCAGAACGACTGTCTTCCGATCTCGGAGTTTCACTAAGGTACGGTTCGCGGAGACTTGTTTCATCTAAATAGTAAACTTCATTTATTATCCCAGCTCACGCCAATCCAACTGAAAATTGAACCCAGCTCTAAAACTTTCCACCTCTACCTTTCGTCCTCTCACATTATTGAACTTGGGCACGGTGTCTGGGCTGCACTCACGACTAAGACGTTACATAAACATCGGTATGACGGACTTGGAGATTGGGGTTGAGGCCGAGTTGCAACAAATTGATTGAAAAAGTAGGTCTGAGTTTTCTTTGATACTGAACTCGGTGCGTGACGTTCCAGAAGGATGTACTCTGAGTTTACTCAGGGTTTCGTCGACGGGAAAGATCCTCCAAACGTGCCAGGTTGCTCTTGACTTGTTCTGAGTCGCACCACAGATATGGAACGAAGGCAACTAAGCAGAACTGGTAGTCATTTGTTGTCGGCTCCAAGAACTGCCACTACGCAAAAATTGTCACAGGGTAATAGTTTAGCTCCAATCCCCACAACATCCCGGGGGTATAGTGACAACGATCAGCCGTTCATGGCTAGCTTCCCCCTCGCTGTTAGGTGAGTGACCATCGAACGGAGGGACGCGCGTACAGCCACCTTGGTCGCACTAGTCTCGACTTCCGGTGGACCCCGAATATTAACCCGGACCGCCGGAGAAAACCACTTCCATATCTTCAGCTACATGTACGATGTTGTGACCTGGACTCGAAGTGGTGTCAACTCCTCATACTTCCAGGTTGTACCATTTGCAAGCATCGAGCGAGTATTACTTACCCGCCTTCTCTAAACTGGTTTCTGATATCAAGGCTTGCGCTGCCATACAAGTCCCCCTAAGAGGTTGCATGGTGTGTACGCAATTGGCAATCCGTGTAGACCGCTCGATCGGCGTCGTCTGAGTCCCGGTGGAAGGTGTTGACGGAGAGGTGGGTCGGTCGGATTGTGCCGGATTTCTCTCTTGGCCAAACCACAACCGGAACTGAGTTGGATGGAGTAGCCACCGATGTCGATGATATCAGTGCCAAAGGCGATGGTGGTCGCGGGGGGGAGCGCGTTATATTGGGCACCATCGGAGAAAGTGTCCTGTTTCACGTCATGGTCATGAGGTGAATTTTGCGAGGGGGCCAGGTTTAGCGGGACGCATTGAAGCCACCGTCCAGTGTTCGTGGAGGATCCAGGTGTGTATGGTTCCGTTGCTTGCGGAGGAGTACAAAAATGTGGGATCTTACGGTTCCGTTAGAATGGCAGGATCATGATAGCCTTGCACGCGCACCGTGATACACGCTCGTTACTCTGCCAAACATTGTCACCATTTCATTGACCGTGAGAAGTGACTCCTTTGGAGACTGTTTCGTTCCGATCTAGCCAAGCACCGTGAAACGGCGTGAACATGGCTACAAGGGACGTCAGAACAGCGACACACCATGCAAGGTTCATAGATCAATTAATTAATTAATCAAATTTATATTTTGTCCAATCCTATTGTAATTATAGTATCTTATAAAGGCAATCCTGCAAAATGCAAATAGTGGCCAATAAATGTGTCTTATCACCAACATGTGATAACATATTGGAGATTTTAACATTTTATAATTATTTAAGTGATTTAAAGGTACAATAAACAT
>JBBPQP010001224.1:0-11929 GCA_038092555.1 Boletus subgraveolens | reverse complement strand
TCGCTTGTTTCACCCACCCGCCACCCGCCACCCCCTGGCTTCGAGTTCACACTCGGGGCGCCTCGTTTTGCGCTTCCGCCCACCCACCCCCTTCCGTGCCTACACGGGCCACGTCCGATCCTGTAAACTGGGTAGTGGTCCTGACTGGTCCTGACTGGTCTTGACCATCGGCTACCGTCGGCTAACGCTAGCCGTTTCACTGAACTGAGTCCTGTCTTTGCCATGCACCACTCTTGCTTATATACATGCCCGAGTCATTCCCCAGAGCATGCTGGTGCATAGTCCGAAGAAGCTTGTCTTGTCACTTTATCACTGGTTGCTACTCGTTATATAAATTATATCAGTCCAACCGTGACCATATGTGTACCTGACACCTACATCGTACGTTGATCCGTTGTCAAACCATCCTGACTAGAAGCCCGCCGTGGCCGACGGCGGGGAATACTAAGACAAGCAGACAGCAGAACTGGACCACGGTAGGCTATACGGGCATTGATTACGGTCTACGAGGTTGCCAACGGGCTTGCACTGGCAAACCCTCTCATTCGAATTTCACACAGAATTATCTGGGTTATGTAATCGCTCTCTTGTGTCTTTGCACTTCGCCCAGGACCGCTACGACGACAGTAACACGTTTTATAGTACTTCTTGGATGTCCAGGTCATCGTCGGCGTGTTCAACCATCAATGTCCTCTTCATCTCTATCCGTGGCTACCTTCGTCGTCGTTCTCGTCATCGTGAGCTTTCTGAGGACGTGCCATGGTGGGATGCGGGGGTTCACTGGCAGCACTTTCCGATGCCGACTCCAACAAGTCGATGGCTTTCGGTCGAGCTTGATTGTCGACCTGAGCTTTTGATTGTTGACCGTTTTCGTGTTGGGGAACCGTTGATTTGGTTGGTCTGTGGGCAGGAGGTGCTCGATGGACCATACTAGACTTGGCACCAACCTGATCTAACCGAAACTCACAGCGTACTTTGCCAAGGTACAGTTTATTCATTCCAGAAAGCCTGATTTCATCCGAACAATTATGGTCGAATGTATTCTGTGGTCCTAAATAAATATCTTTGAAAGAATAACACTGGTAGTATCAAAAATGGATATCTGTGTGCCAGGCACGTTGCTACCAGTATGCAGCCCGGGTGCGCGCAAAATCATTGCGTTGGTTGAATATGAATGAGGTAGCTATGCTCAATTGGTCGAGCACGTAGTATTGATGTGGAAGAAGGGGCTTTCGATCGCGCCAGAGGTAGTAGTAATTACTGGAAAGAGCAAGTCAGCTGCGATGGCGTTGCTCATACGGATTGACTTACAGGCGATTGCGTACCTCCCCGCAGTGGCAACCTCGGGGACGGCGAAGCTGGCATCCCCATTTGCAAGAGAGACATTCGAAGGCAAAGTATTATAACCTGGAAGCCTAGTCAGTGCTAATGTTGGGTGAACAGGGTCAAGGACGTACTGAAGTCGATACCTTCCAGCGTGGCGAGATATAAGTCGCCGCGAGCATCGGAAGGGGTATATTCGGCATTCCTGTAAAGAACATAATATCATGAGCAAGTATGGCGTTTAAGAATGTGTCGACATACCAAGTGACAGTTACGCTCTCTCCTGTGCACCAAACGGTGTTCGCCGTGGGGGAAGTGATTACTATACTAGCCTCTGAAAGGGGAAAGGAGGCTGCGAGTGCAAGCAAGGCAATAAGACGCGTGGAGATCATGGTAGACGTTGTATCAGGGTGCTGAAAAGATTGGAAGGGCGTTGGATAGCCAACGACGACACTAGACATGCGTATTTATACCCGTGAATTCTGGCCCAGATGACGTGGACCAGAGTTGTATTCCGTTCTTGAAGTCTGAAACGGACTGTCATCATTGACGTGCTCAACGAGGAGTTTGGAGTAGCATGCAGCCGGATCATGAAGCCTTGTCGTTGTCATACGGAGAGCCAGGAGATCTCAAGTGATGTGACTGGCACGTACTATCAGAAACACATGTCTCGCACCGCGGCACTCGAGTCCGCATCTCCGATTGCGCTAGTGGTAGTGATGGTAGCCTGTAGACTGGTGACCGCCAACATGACATCCAAATGACACTGCCTACCGATAAGGTAATTGGGTGCTTTCACGCGCTTAGGCCATTTCGTGCTCAATACCCTTGACATTGTCAAGCCCAATTTCCCTGCCATCCTGATTCCTGACATGGTAAACTCTCCTAAGCATCCTATATTCACAATAGCAGTACCAGCTGTCAACGAGACAAGTGATTGGTGGTTAGATTGCTAGGATACACGACCGTGACCACGTCCGATCCACACCGGTGGTAAACTCGATCATGAACACACGACATCGTTCGCGTCAGAAATATGCGAGGTCCTTTACGCCATGTTTGCTTCGCGACCACTTCGTAAAAGCGTTGTTGTCCCGAGACGGTTGCAGCGAATGACACATGTAACGTCCCTACAGGCCGTACTAAGCTTTAACGATAACATGGCGATTTTTTGCGATTGTATTGATAGCAGCTACCTCAGATGCAAATACAATGAAATAATCTTGCATTACGCAGCGTGTGTTGGATCGTCTCAGAAGCGACTCGTCAAAATTCCCTGCGAAAACCTTTTGTTTGGGAACTCAAAGCCCGTAAAGCAATGTGTGACCTACCTTGTCTCGCTCCTCTTGCGTCGAAAGTATGGCAGTCGAATTGGTTCCTGTACCATTCTTGATCTTGAATTTCTTGGATAATCCTGTGGACGGAAGGTCGTTCCTCTGGACCCGGGATCGTCAGCTCGTCGTTGGGCAGCCCAGCTTTGGTGCGGCCTTTGAACTTTGGGTTGACTTGGATGTGGTGTCTGGCAGCAGCTTGCAGAAGGGCAACCTACGGGCGTCGTGACAAGAGGCCTGTGGAAATATTCCGAAAAAAGCACAGGTATATCAAACAATCAACCTACTCGTTCGCAACACGCATGAATCGCTCATCACGGTGTTCGATCGGCTTCTTCGTCATCGTAGGTGTCATCGCAGGCGGAAGCAAAAACCCAGTACTGAACCACGGCATCGTCATCATCATACACGCTGGCGAGCATTAATGCCAAGCCCAGCTAGATCGCTCCTGCTTCCTCTCAGGCTTTGAATTCTCCGCAAACTCGAATATCAGAATGTGCTGCTCTTCCCCCACGTCAGGAAGCTGGGACGAAGGTGCGGAAAAGTCAGGGCTCCGCCGGCCACCGCGTTGCTGCTGAGAGACCGTTTCGGCATGTATGCGTAGCCCATTGCATGGTATGTACGCGAATTTGATAAGATCAGGGGGAGCGCTCTGGGTGCAACTCGTGCGAGTCAGTGGGCAATGGGCATGGACATGAAGATTGGCGTCGCGCACTTGAGTTTGGTGACTTTGGCGAGATCGGGTATGTCAGTCGAATGTCGGTAAGTAGCCGATACACAATCGACCTTTCCAATAGGCCCTGTATCACCATTGAGATATTGAAGGTGGTCGTCGAGCACTTTCGCGAGGAAGTCACGTGTCAGGGGCACAAGGAAAATGCTAGCTCACCCGCCGCAGTGCTGTCATTCTAGTGTGATCATCGAGACTAACTTGTCGCACGTATGTAGCACATAATCAGCGTCCGCAAAGAAGGAGTAATTCTACGACCCGCACCATGAAGCGAATGATGAGCACTGTGTCTTACTTTGCACGTGGGTCCTCGAAGGAAAAGGGGCCGTATCTCTTTACAGTAATACACGGCTCCGCAGCATTTTCCACGGTTGTCCAAGCTTCGTATGATCAGTTGAATGGCTGTCTTATTCTCACGTATCAATATTACTGACTGTCGGCGCGGTTCGTGTCACTCGCCAAGCTTCACGCCTCTTTCCCCCCCAAGGTAAGGAAAAAAAAATTGGCGCGCCTCCCGTATCTCACTTCCCTCATTGTGCTGACTCCGACTTCCTGGGCCTGTACAATAAGTCCGAGATCCTGCCCGCAGATCGTTACGTGTTGAAGTGGGGAACTTATCATTCCCAAACCCAATGCGCTTCCCTCATCGTGTCAGCAAGGCCAACAACTACCATGTCAAAGCTCGAACGGTTGGTAACTACTACCTCTCGGCGGAGATCGGGGCACTCGAGTGATGGTTATTGGCTACACCTCTGTCCTTGGTGGCCGCCGCCTCGATCTGACTAGCTCCCAGTCGCTTGATTATCAGTAACTATCAGCGGGTGGGCACATTCCCTTATGCCCATCAAATGTTTGTTGATCCCTTTCGTGAAACCCATGATGATGTGACATGAATCCTTTTGCAGGAAGTATGCCAGAAAACGCTCCTTGAAGGTAAGTGTTTTCGACGTCACCAAGTAGCTAACCTATGTCGCGTGCGGGCAAGCATCTGGGCACGCGAGTGAACACTGGAACGACGGGAAGAGAGCACGCAGGCCTCCGCGAAGAGTAGTTTCGAAGCTGAAAGCTCCCTGTTGGGCCGATCGTGAACGCCTGGACGAAGTCGCTGAGAATGGCAATGTTGACAGTGTCGGGGACCCATAGTCGCGGGCTGCGATAATCCTCCTTAACTTACTCCCTTACTCGTGACAATCTGGAAAATGTTATTATTTCACCGTGCAAAGCGATCAACACTACCCGCGAAGTGCGCAGGGATCAAGAGGTACGGGCATGGAAGATGGCTGTGGGAGTCATGCTCCCGATAGTCCCGACCGTCACGCATGTGCTACGGTCCCTGGTACTACTTTATGATACAATACGTTACCTTCCCTGTGAGGTGACGACAGCACCTAAGGGAGAAGCAGGTCTAAATCAGACATCGTAAATGGAAATTCGAAAACACGCAAGCGAGCAACGACGATCCGTTCGTTGTCGCGTGGTGTACATGCCGGTACCCATCTCAACGTGCCGGCGCCGTTGTCTAATCGAATCGATATCGGTCTCTCTCGTCGTCGTCCCGCTGTCATGACCAAACAAACCAACACGAACCGCCTGCGTCTGCGCATGCCCGACACGTTGCGACATCCCAAAGACAAAATGTCCAGCCTGTGTACTTTGGAAAATTCTCCACCCGTTCGCCGTCATTTTGTAGTAGTAACCACTCCGTAAACGCTGCATGATGCATGGTATACAACAACCGTTGGTGTTACAAGACGACTATCCACAAGTACTGTACGCACATTAGTCAGGACAAGGACCCCACCGTTATTCATCCAAGCGCAACCCATCCACACATTTCCATCCTCTGACTGACCTCCGTCGGCATCCTAAGCACAGTCTCCTTGTGCAACTCGCCAACACTGCACCTCTCCGAGCACAATACGAACCTCCCAAGCCCACCTTCCCTTCCAGTGAACAGACACACCGTCGGCGGTCTCTCCGCAGTGAAGTAGTATACTGCCTCCGCGTACGTGTCGACCACCGTATACATCGGAGCACCTTGCTCCTCTGCCGTTTTAGCCTTGTCATATTGCTCGTCGGCGCCCGCACGAACTGCACCTCGGTCAGGCACTGCGAATCTTGAACCGCTAGGTGTGTAATCAATGCGCCGATAGCGTCCCTTGTTCCCGCCGCCGTAGAGATGCTTCGCTGCAGCGTCGATGTGGAGGACGCCTTTAACACCAATGAACCACGGTTGTGCGTCGAGTACCCGGCCCGCCTCGCTGATCACAAATAGCCTCGGCGAGGCCAAAAGTAACGCAATCCCGACTACAACCAGCGCGATCCCACCCCTGACCGAGATCGTCATCACCACCATCACAATGCCAACGATGAGAATCGGCCAAGCGAGGTAGGGGATGAACGCGAGCACTGTCCTTCTCACCGAAACTGTCTTGTCAAATGAAACTTCTGGGAAGTCTTTCCACCGGATGCAGCCCGCGCAACATCCGTCGACCACGAGCGCACCGCTCTCGGTCACTCCAGCAACCTGGATCTCAGGGAGGATGTCCCAAAGATTTGCACCATAGATGTCGTCGTCGGCGTACCAATATGCGTCTGGGTGGGGCTTGGAAGGTAGGAGTGACACCATACGCTCGGCAATACGGTCACTGTCGTTGGCCATGGATAACCGCGCTAGTGCCCGTAGTTCGTCTTCGGCATAATTGGGGTGGATACGGTGATCAAAGAAGCCCATGAGCGCGTACACACGTTCTGCTGCGTGCGGGCCACTCCTGGGAGGGTTCTTTTCGAGGGCTGAACCGCCGGTAAAGGGTGGGAAGGGAATGGATTCAATGGGCATCGGGGATGGTTTACTAGCTACGCTAATGCCGCGCTCCCATATCGCAGACTTGAGGCGTGAAAGACGTTCAAGTCTCTCCAGCGGGTCTTTCCCGCTGTAAGCATTGATGACGGCTTGCTCCGATGCATGTTTGGGATAGGCCAAGTTTGCCAGCTGGTGAAGCGTGACGGACTTGATCTCATTGCGGTCACGATATTTGTACAGGAGACGTTGACTCAGGAGCGCTTCGGGAAACGTCCAAACTCTTCCCCCCCAACGCTCCCATGCGGCCTCCTCGCCTTCGCTAGCGTTCCCGAGCATGATCAGGGTGGACTCTGCGCTCCGGTAGACGTCTGCCATGCAATAGACGTCAAGATTCTTCTCATCTGGCGTATCCCCGATGCACTCCAAGTCAAGCCAGTATGCGTCGAAATTCTGTTGAAGAGTTGCGAGACGAACTTCCTGTTTGAACTGCTCTTTTTCCCTCTCCTCGTCAGGACCAGGAGTATATACGTCGGCGGCACGGAACGAAATAGCGAGGTACTTCTTCTTCTTGATGATACCGGGTTCTGTGCACGGGACCCATTCATTCCGGCTAGGATCGTGAATGATGATAAGGCGGGGGTAAAGCGAGCGCGTTATGATGCCTCTTTCTTTTTCGTCTTCGCCTTTGATGCGGGAGGAATACTCCATCTTCGAACGCGCTTCCCAGAGTTGACCGCTGAAGTCACGGATGTAAGGCTTGTAGTAGCCCGTGTTATACGGCTCCGAGTCATCCGTCGAGTCTGTTGGTAAATCTATGAAGAACAGTTGGGCGACCAGCTGTATGCACATCCAGAGAAAATACCACAGCAGCTTGACCTCAAACACCAACCAAGTCCCCGTCCATGTGAAAAACTCGCGACCACGGAAAGGGTTGGTTGACATGAGCCAAAGGGCGAGCTTGCTCACATGGCCTGTGTTGTCGCTGATGGGACGCTCGTTTGGTGCTTGTGGGTGGACAGATTGGATGACGAGCTTGCGGCATACGCCTGTAGTAGGACTGACGTATCGCTGTTCCAGCCCATGGGTTTTGGCGTTTCCGAGATTGTCGTAGCAAGTGATAGTGGGGGCTCTGGTGCGTTGGAACGCCATGGGAAGGAGTTGCCGCCATCTGTCAAATAGCGTCCGAGTCGCGGGCGTAGGCTCGCTCCTAACTATTAAGGATGTCAACGAAGGCACGAAGGGATGGAATTGGGCTGGAACTTGCGATTTTGTGGTGATGACCCGGTCATCGCCATGACAGGTATGAAGGGATGAATGGGGGGGCGCTCTGAACGTCTCTTCGAAGACTCGCAAGACATTATAAGGTCATTCCGCTAAATTACGGCTTGGCATCACGGATTCGGTGTTAACGCCAGTGGGGCCCATTTGGTTCAGGGCGCAGAGAAAGCGCTATCACCATGCATATCAATGCCAGTGAGAGCCACCGGTGACTCATTGGGAAATTTGGGCTCAGAAGTTACACCTTGCCATTCGCTTCCTTGACAACATATCAGTTTATCAGAGCTACCTGTAGTTTGTCGCAACCCGGGCGCACCATTTTACTTAGCCAGAAGCTGCCAGCACTGCCGATAATTTTCAATTCCTAGATCAAACGGGGTAACAATGGTGTTACGTGCCTGAAAGCCGTGGCTTGACTGGGCAGTGGGTAGCCTCGGGGATTGGTAAGTACCTCAGGGTAAGCCCCTACCACGGCTTGGCTTGCCACCTTAAAGGAGATGAAATCAGGGTATCAGATGGTGATCATGATCCGGGAGCGCCGTTCAGGTGAATAATTTATCCTATAGAGGTACTGGGCATTAATCCGCCTATGGAAGGTCCTAGCTTGAGTTTCAAAAACCAATCTGAGTTTGGTATCACTACTATAGTCATTACAAAAGTATAGCAGACCTACCACTACAGTAGTTTAATGTAGTTCCAGTACACTGGTGGTACAAAAAGCGTAGCAGTCTTTGGACGTCGCCCGTGTATGTGGCGCATTCTCGGAGGTTGAGGAGTGAGAGGACGTGGGCGGGTGGCAGCGCGAAGCGCTGTCCATCTCCACGAAGTGAAACTAGGTCCCGTCAGTAAATATGTATTGTTTTTGAAATCAACATTTTACCACTGGAAAGAAAATGGAAGGTAAATCAGTGCTGATCTGTTGGGTCCATTCATCCACTCACGATAGTCATAGCTGCGTGGTCACCAGTAAGTGTTTCGCTAATAAGGGTAAATTGGGGTCGACGCACTTTCCCAGGGTCGCTATGCTTCTGATCACGAGCTGATACCCCTTGACAGCACCGAATTCGTCCTTGTCATATCCCAAGTGCCTCGTGAGCGGCCGTTCACTATCGTGCTCGAATATGCAGATCGCACGGTCTCTTGACAAAATGCCTGTGAGACCAAACGTTGTGGCAGGCAAGTAAACTGCCTCATAAGGGCAATCATATCCAGGAAGCATGTCCCGAACAGCATGTCCCATTCCAAAGTAACGGTCAAGCCACGCAGTCGATGACTGGAATGGGTCGTTGCCAGCTAAATGAATTATCCGGTCAAGTGCGATACGCGCGCAGATAAGATGCAACGAACCATACTGTGCCAATGCATCTTGTGGTCTGAGCTGTAAAGAAGTTCAACGTCGACAATTTAGAATCAAGACGCAAAAGACAAGCATACCTCGTAAATAATTCTCTCATTTCGGAACCGAATGTCCCACAGACTGAGACCCATGTCCCTATCGAAACCAAGGGACATTCCCCAACCCATCCAACTAATATACTGCTGTTCGCGGTCAACTCTGAACCTGACCCCCGCAAAGGCGACAGAACGTGGACCGGGAAGGTGATCCAAGTCTCGTTGGGCTCCTGTGCGTTTTCTCGTGCTCCAAGAAAAGTCCGTGTCTTGAGCAGGTAAAGGAGCACGCTTGAGCGAACCGTCACGGAGTGCCTCCAAGAATGATTCGATGGTATCGAATACTTGGTGATTGTACACGATCTAGATTGACGGATGAGTTCATGCTTTCACAAACAGGTAAATACTGACCTTGAGCACCTTCCATTGAGACGAATCTGTGCCACTTACGTCGACATACTGATAGAAATTCAAAGGGTGCAAAAATGGCCCTGGGATATTACGACGCCAACCAATCCACAGGCGACGGAAGGATCCATCGAAGCTGAAAGGGCCGCACCCTGCAGCAACAAGGGTGTCATTTGGAAGTCCAGCAGCTTGACCACCAAATAATTCCTTCCTACTGGTGAGCCGCGATAAGCGTTACAAGTCGTATCCGACTCACCTCGAATGCTTCTGCCAGGGGGACTGCTAAACGGTGATACAAATCTGGCGACGTCCAGTCGCGAACATCGAATGAACGGGCGTTGTAGGGAATGGGGTTCACAAGATAGATGTCCGTCAAGGGTGACATGCTCGTATGTGGTCCGATAGGAAGCGGCCCGACCAGATAATTCTTCACGATAGGCTCCTGAGCGGCGCCATGGTGGACGGCCACACGAGCAAAGCGAGGCGGAAGATCAAACGTGGAAGGAGACGACAGATGATCGAGCACTGCAGCTTTAGGCGGGTAGTATGTTTCGACGGCAAAGAGGTGATTGTCAGACGGAACGGCGACCTCGCCTTGCGTTAGATTGAGGCCTTGTTCAGGGGCAAAGAGCCAATCCTGTATCTGCACGATCTCGGCGACGGTGAGTGAGGACCATGGGTTCACGGGAGCAGGTGGTGATGCAGGCAGTACGGTGCTTGCGACACATTGTCCGATCGGGTCCACATTGTCGTGTGCTCCCGGAGGCGCGGGGCGGTGTTGATCAGATAAGAAGTACGGGCCGGACTTGAGTAACAAGAACGCCGCCAAAGTCAGGAGGGCGATGCCAGAGGCAAAGCGATACCGTGACCTAGGCGGGGATGTCGTATCGACGGGAGTGGGTTTTAACAACTCGTATCCTCTACTAGCCATGGTAGTGGGTTGCAGAGAGTAGGTGTCGATATCCAAAGAAGCGCCTTTACACACGTTCCCAACTACTACTTTGAGTCAAGGAGAGAGGGGTTGCGTTATCTTCCACAAGATGCGACTGCATGTTAAATATCTTGCTGAGACAAAGACATGAACGTGGGATTTCGTTGCGCTTTAGAAGTGAAACGCTACATTCTTAGGACTCGTGATCAGTTCAAGGGAAAATGACGGAGATCCTGATCTCTGCAAATCAGTGAATGGGGGTATCTCGCTGAAACGTGGATACCAACGTGCCAAGAAATCACGGCGGTTTGGAACCAACTTTCAGGCCTTCAGGTCTCATGGTTAGCACGAGGAAAAGTGGATCCATACCTCCGCTGTTCCGGGGGAGCCGGGAACAAGATAGCCTGAAACTGATTTTGAGACCTGGCCGCAACTTGGTGTGCGCCTTGCACATGATCCATCCATAAATAACGTTCACATAAGATATTGTCACGTGTCACCCTAAACTTTAATTCAAATAACTTACATATACTGATTATGGGCATATCAAAATGTTACTATAAATGAAATCGCTGATAATTACACAATATATTGACCATATTCTGAACCCTGTTTTGGATATAAGTATGCCACAAAAGGAAACGCCTACGAGTGATTTCATTTACAATAATATTCTGATATGCCCATAATCAGTATATCTAGGTTATCTCAACCAGAATTCAAAATAACATTGAGCTTGCGCAAGTTTCACTTAGACATGAGCGACACCGAGCCAATCTCGCCGACGGGTCATCCGCTCGTCCCAAGAGAAAAGGTCAATTTACAACACCATCTTCGACACCATCCCTGACCATTTTTATAGACAGCGCCGTTTCTCATCCGGTCGTTTGTCAAAGTAGGCACGTTCCACCGTCTCTCGTTATTCGAAGAAGGGACGCTCCCGACGACCGACGAGCACCAACTCTTTACTTGGTACGCCCTTGCGTTGCTCTATTCGCTCACTCGCCTAACCCCATAACTTGCAGGAAAGACGCTACGCTGCGAGAAGTCCTGACTACCCTTCGCAACGCCGCTCCTCAAATACCAGAGTTCAGACACCCCCTCGCCCGGTACTCATTCCGCGCGATATACGCCGATGGCGCCAACAAGGGCCGTTTTGCGCAAAAAGAACTCGGTATCGTCTACTCGCGCGACATCCTGGGTGAACCAGGCTCGCTCGAATTGCCTGCTACCCGGCTGTTAGAGGATGCTGACGGCGAACACCGTGAACCGACCGAACGTGAAAAAGAGGAGAGGACGCTCGAGGAACTGCGTTTCGTGCCAGGAGATTATCTTTGTGTCTCTATCATCCTTCCAAAAAGCGCTGGTCTCAGTGCACCGCAGGGGGACATGGTTGCTAAACAGGTTCAGTCCAATGGCTGGCGCTCTGGTCCGCCTGGTCGTACGAGCGATGGTGGATGGGGCGGTGGTGCACACGCGCCTCCTCCGGGCCGTGGTGGAGGGCATTGGCGAGGTGATTCTAACCCGCCGCCTCCGGGTGGTGGTCGTGGTCGTGGGGGAAGATCTGGTGATTTTGCGGGGAGGGACCGTGACTTCGATCGTGTGCGGGAGCCCGAGAGGCGCCCTCCTCCCCCTCGAAGGGACTCGCCGCCACATCGGAGCGGGCGGGGTGGACGAGGACAGATTCAAGCAGGTGCAAGCATGTAAAGGTAGCATATGGGTGCATGTATGATCAG
>JBBPQP010001223.1:0-11940 GCA_038092555.1 Boletus subgraveolens | reverse complement strand
ACAAACCCATCGCGCCTAAGAGCCTGTACGGATACGGTGTGTTGAGCAACGTGAGCTTTGGCGAACCGGCTTCACAACGATGCCGCATCCGGAGTTTGAATTTAACCTGAACTCAAATGGACTGCAACAATGCCTGCCACTGATCCTTATCCCTGGGCCGCTCCCTACTATCCAACCCCTCGCTTTCTCTGGAAGATCATCCTCGACCTTGCTGTGAATCTTGGGCTGTATAGCATTGACATCATTACCAACCAAGCTAGTACTATGGTGTCTGAAGGATCCTCAGACAAGGCAAGGTGGACACCAGTCGAGGTTACGGCCCTCATTGACTATCTTCATGAACACCTTGCTGAGTGTGGTGATTCTGGGAACTTTAAGGAAGCAACATACAATGCTGCTGCTGCTCATATCAGACCGCATTTCAATGGTGTTGGTGCAGTTAAAACCAGAAAGATGGTTGTGTACAAGTGGGGTGTGGTAAGTGATCATGATCTCTGATCATTGTACACATGATCAAGCAATATCTACTAGCTTAAAGTAATATACAATGCGATTGAGACTTATCAAGACAATAAATCCGGGGTTCATTGGAATAACATCAAAGGTGCCAATATTGAAGGTACCGATGCAGCAGATGTCTGGAATAAATATATTGTTACAGTTAAGGAGGAGACCCCTTATCAATTTCCTTCTTCGTCTCCTCCTCCTTGTTCACCGACTCCAAGCCCCTTGTCGGTCACCCCACCTCTCCATCTTGACCACCCTGGATCCACCCTCTTCACCACCCTCTTCTCTGACCTCCAGGACTATAACATCCCAACCTCCATGTGGGCCGATCTCTTAGACAAATCCCTCTTCCAGGGATAAGACTATTCCTCGTCTGGGCGGACATCCCCGTCATCACCTCCAGATATTCCTTTCTTCACCGCCTCTCAGGTTTCTTCTCTGACTCTTATGTTACTCTCTCTGACTCACAGTGACACTCCTGTCATCGCCTCTGGATATTCCCTTCTTCACTGCCTCTCGGGTTTCTCCTCTGACTCTTATGTTACTCTCTCTGACTCACAGTGACACTGCCTCCTCCATAGCCTCTCTCACAGCTATGTGTCTCCCCATTATATTCACTTCACTTACTTCACATGCCTCACAACACGATGCGTCTTTTACCTTATTTATCCTTAGGACTCTGATACCTGCCCTAGAGTCCCCAGTATATATATTAGAGCACTGCCTGTACTCTTCTCTTTCCTTAACCTTGATATACACTATTTCGTGTTGTCTATTGTTCCTCGAGATCCCCTCCCTTGTGCCTCGCCTCCCCTCTGTCTCATCCTCCCCTCTTCCAACTCTGGGCCAGTCCCAGTACTGTTGACTTAGGTCAAGCCATTCACACTTAACTCCATATGGAGGTGACCAAGTGTAGGAACGAGACACGGTTCTCCACAAACGTGTACCATTGTTACTGGTCGTAACAAAATATCAAGGTTATACCTTACCGGTGCTATCACGCCCAAACCCCCTGGAGACTACCTGGTGGTAGTCTAGGTACCAAGCAAGACGAGGTCCATACGCCTAGACTCTCTACTCTATAGAGATAGAGAAGCCTCTTCCGACAAAGAGCAACACATCTCCCCTCTCCAACCTAATCCCCCATCTTCTGCCTTCTCTCCCATCCCTCACTCTGACTCTCCCCAATCCTCTAGAAGGATTAGTTCCCAACCCAGAACTGGGACCTTCACTCCTCCGCCTCGTCGAACCACTCCATCTCCCTGTTACAGTTTTGGTACACCCCCGGTCTTTTTCCCCTTCCTACCCTCGACCGCGTACCAACCGTGACCACCCGTCACTGACCATCTGCCCTGGCGCATTCTCGCGCTCGTTTACGCTTGACGCGATGTGGCTTCTCTCCTTCTCGCCGCTTTCCTTTAGTGTCTCTCAACATAGCCGCCCTCCTATGTCCTGTCCGGGATCTTCCCTGGATCTTCCCTGGATCTTCCCCAGATCCTCCCTGGAATGTCCCTTTGGATCTTCCCACCTTCCCCCTCCATTAGGGCCGCTCCTCATGCTCTTCCGGATCTCTCCGGCACTCCCCTTGCTGTGCCTCTCGGATCTATCCTGCACTGCTCAACAGTGCCTCTATGCACAGCCGTCCTCCTGTGCTTCCTCGGCGACCCCCGATCTCAGTTGAGGCCAGATCCCCCCTCAACATCGCCACTCGCCTCGTGTTGCACCATGACCTCACTCCCATCTTGTGACCACTCACGTGCCATCACTACACGTCGCGCCACGATGATTCCCACGACGCGTCCTTCCGCTCGTGAATTTCCCACGCAGGACCCCTCCTGCCTAATTGGGCGATAACCTCGCCACACTGGTCCTGGGTTTCCTTGTAAGGATACAGACTCTTACCATATTAGGTTAGACTGCACATGGACCACCATTACCAGATTGGGATATACCTGCCCTAAAGCCCTTACGGCTGGGGTATATAAGTTTGAGCTCCTCTCGAACACCTCTCTCTCTCTAACCTTGATCTGACACCTAAAGTGTACACCTTACCAGTACTCTTGTGGTATTCATCATCCGTTCCCTGCAACATTCCCTTGCTTGATCTCTACCTCGCCCTCCCCTCTTTCCTCCTTCGTTGAAGGACTCCGCTGTCGACACCCTAGACTTCTCTAGGGTCTTCAAGGTCGAGTAACTTGTCGTTACTCTTGCTCACCAACGGCTCGCCCCCGTTGGCTCATCCCTAGGTTCTCTACCCCAGCCGGAGAACCCGTCCCGCTCGACGTCGACCTCGCTACCCGTCATCCTGACCTCGTCGAAGGTCTAACGACCTTCTCCTACTAGGACTCTCGGTCGTCGCCTGTTTAGGGGTACTTCTCCTAGTATCCCTCGTAGTTTGTCACCAGGCTCGCGTTGCCTGAAGGAATCCTACGCCGTTAGGACCAACAAGAGTTAGGCTCAAGGCGGCCTTACACTTCGTGTCTACTTGTACGCCTACCGGGTGGTAGTCATAACACTCCCACCCTATCCAGAGCTTCCTCTAGCAGACATCACCACCAACCCAAGATACAGGTTGACATCCCCGTCCAACCTCCCATCTCTGAAGCCCCTAAAGAAGACTCTTCCCCTGACAATGACGGACAAGCATATGAAAGTTTTATTAGGAGAACTGACCTCCTCCCGGACCCACCCAATGACCCTGAACCAGGAGACGAAGACAACGAAGACAACAACAACATGCCCAGAGTTAAAGCTGCCCTACCAGAGGAGTTCTCCAGAGAATCCGCAGATGCAAACAGATGGCTCATGGCTATGGAGGGCTACTTCACCCTCAACAATATGCTTGGAGACCTCACCAAGGCCTACGTCTTTCTCAATAGAATGCAGAAAGGACGAGGAAAGGCCTTTGCAGAAGTGTGGCTTGCCAAAATTAAGGATGGCAAAATACCCCACAGACAAACCCACTTTGGCACGATCAAGGAAGCATTCACCAACACCTTCACCCCTTATGACACTGCTGCCCAGGCACGAGTGGAACTCTCTTCACTCGTACAGGACACTAGAGACCCCAGAGAATTTGAGAAATACATCTCAAGCTTCTCACTCCTCTCCATACGATCCAAGATCACCAATCTCAATGCCCTCTTGAAATGGTACTTGTGAGGACTTGACCCACAGATTGCCACCCAACTCACCATGTCCAGAACTCTCCAAACCACCACCTTGATGGAAGACGTCTACAAAAATTTGTCTGAAATCAAAGGGAACTACAAGCAGATCTGAAATATCAGGAGAGGACTGAAACCGGCTTATGGAGGCCATGGTCATGCTCGCGATCCCAATGCTATGGATGTTGATAAAATCACCCTCAGTCCTAGCCAACATCTCAAGTGTGTCCGGGAGCATAGGTGTTTCATTTGCAAGAGGAAAGGCTGTTCTACGAAGAATCATCCAGGCTATCAAAAGAATGACAGTCCACCTACTGGAGCAAGAACCAGAGCTGTGGAGACCCAACCCCCCATTGGGAGACCATCCTCTACCACCTTGGACCTGCTGGATGAATTCATTAAAGACCTTTCACATGGGCAAAGTCGGGACGAAATTTTGAGGACACTGAGGTCCTCCTTTGATGTAACCCTCGACGAAGAGGGTGTCCCTTTGGAGGAACAGGAAGCCGCTATGTGGGACGATGAACATGTCCATGTCCTCGAAGCCCAAGAGGAACCCACATCTGTATCTCTAGCCAGTAACCACCCCAATGGGAGAGATATGAGGGCACCCAGTGGTGCAAAGAGCTCCCAAGCACTGGCGCATTTTTAGGAGGAAGGGCTGAACCAACGTCAGTCCCTTCTGTAATGATTGCTCCTGTATTTATTTCCAGATCGAGATCAAATTCTATTCGTATTCCCCTCTCGATCTGGAAGCAGGATGGCAAAATCGTTGGCTCACGCACGCTTTTGGATTCTGGAGCTACAGGCTGCTTCATCAACAGGAAAGCAGTCAGGCAATTAGGATTGCCTATCGCCAGATTACGCCAGCCTATCAAGGCCTGGAATGCGGATGGTACCGAAAACCAATTGGGTATCATCAAGTTCAAGACTACGGTCGTCTTGAACCATGGAGGAATAAAGGAATAGTGGGACCTTTATATCCTGAACTGCGGCAAGGATGACATCATCCTCAGAATCCCTTGGTTCCAGTCGATCAACCCAGATGTTCACTGGACAGAAGGACATGTGACAATCACACCTTCCAGATATCGAGACACTGTGGGTGCCAACCCCGAGGTCTTGAAACAGCAGTACCTGATGAGGTACCTAGGCACAGACAATGAAGAACAGATAGAGCGAGAACTCACTGAAAGGTTCAAGAGATGGACACTGGTCCAACGTGCTAGGTTCTTTTGTGCCTTTGGAGATATACCAGAGTTCATATTGAGACGAACTACGCTATCAACTGTGATAGCACAACAACAAGACAAAGCGACCACCACGATCCCCCTGGCCTTCCGAGACTACGAGGATGTCTTTAACAAGAAAGACACAAAACTACCTCCCTCTCAGCAGTATGATCACGCAATAGAGTTAAAAGACTCTTTTATACCACAGCGTGCCAAGGCCTACCCGCTCAACCCCACTGAGCAACAGGCTTGCAAGGAGTTCATTGAAGAACATTTGAAGAGCGGCAAAATTACACCATTGAAATCCCCTCAAGCTTCACCCTTCTTCTTCATCCAGAAGAGGGATGGGAAGCTCCGACCCTGCCAAGATTACCAGTATCTAAACCAACATACGATCAAAAATGCCTATCCCCTCCCCCTCATCTCGGACCTCGTAGACAAACTCAAAGGGTCTACAATGTTCACCAAGTTCGATGTATGCTCGGGGTACAATAACATTTTGATCAAACCTGAAGACCAGTGGAAAGCAGCCTTCCTTACCCCCCTGGGATTATTCGAACCCGCTGTCATGTTCTTCAGAATGTGCAACTCCCCCATGACTTTCCAAGCCTTTATGAATGATATCTTTGGAGACTATATTGCGGAAGGATGGCTTATTATCTATATGGATGATCTTCTCATCCACTCAGCAGATGTGAAGTTGCACAAGGAATGCACCTGGAAGGTCCTCCAATGCTTCCGAGAACACGAAATGTTCCTCAAACTAGAAAAGTGCACCTTTGCCACACCTGAGGTGGAATACTTGGGAATGATCATCAGCAAAGACAGAGCAAAAATGGATCTGGCCAAGCTTAAGGCGATCAACAAATGGCAAACTCCCATGGATGTGAAGGACATTTGATCCTTCCTGGGATTCTGTAACTTCTACCGAAGATTTATCCCTTCCTTCTCGGCCATTGCCCGACCCCTCGTCGATCTCACCACAAAATCCCAACCTTGGCACTGGGATGCCCCACAAGAAACTGCCTTTAGAGCCCTGCAATGGGCCTTCACCTCAAAGCCAGTCCTGGCATTTCCCGACCCCTCCAAACCATTTACCATTATGACCAACACCTCTTTGACGGCGTCCGGTGGTGTTTTGATGCAACCCAATTCCAATGGCAATCTGCGCCCTTGCGGGTATATCTCCCGGATGTTCTCCCCTGCAGAACGGAATTACAATGTCTTTGACCGCGAACTACTTGCTGTCATACATGCCTTGGAGGAATGGTGGCAATATTTGCTCAGCTCCTCTCACCCTGTGGTGGTGCAGACCGACCACAAGAACTTGACATACTTCAAAGAGCCTCGGAAGCTGTCGCAAAGGCAGGCATGCTGGTTGCTCTTTTTGCAGGACTTCAACCTGTCCTATATGGCCCTTCTGGGGAGCAAGATGGCCCCTGCGGACACCTTGTCCAGGAAGGACACCATAGATACATCTGGAGACAATCTCACCATTCAGATGTTGCCCGACGACGCGTTCAACCACCAGATCCGCACCATTGACATGGCGCTGAGTGAGAAGATTTGCTCCTCCTCCGCTACTAACCCACTTGTGCTGGATGCCCTTCATCAAATGGAGGAGGAATCCCCTCCACTCGGCCATACCACCTTGGCTGACTGGTCTTATATCGAGGGTTGTCTCTACTTCAAAAATCACCTCAACGTTCCCACAGATGCACACCACAACATTGTCTCCGCCGCCCAGTCTTCCTTCGAAGGGGGGCATGGCGGCCACCTACGGACAGTCACTCTCTTGTCCCATGACTACTGGTGGCCCAGCCTCTCCTCCTTTGTCCGACGATACATGACTGGTTGTGCCGTTTGCCAGGCCTACAAAGTACAGACCCACCCCACCGTTCCCCCACTCGTCCCCCTTGATTTCGCCATCTCCCGTCCCTTCCAGCACCTTTCTGTGGACCTGATCACCGACCTACCTTCAGTGCAGGGCTTTGATTCTGTCATGGTCGTGGTTGACCATGGGCTTACAAAGGAGGTAATATTGGCCCCTTGTACCAAAACAGTGGATGCCGCTGGCATAGCCCGTTTATTTTTTGAACACGTGTTCAAATGCTTCGGTCTCCATGACCAACTCCTCTCGGATAGAAGACCACAATTCACATCAACCTTCGCCAAAGAGCTAGCAAACCTCCTGGGATATGACATTTCCCTCTCCACTGCGTATCATCCCAAACTGACAGGAAAACGGAATGCTACAACCAGGAATTGGAGACCTACCTGCACATATATTGCGATGGCATCCCTCAGAAATGGCTGGACTTCCTCCCTTTCATTGAATTTGCCCATAATTTGGCCGAACACTCTGTTACCCACAAATCCCCATTTGCTCTGATGCTCGGATACTCCCCCTGCTCTTATCTGATGATTGGAAAAACCCTTAACCCTGCCTTAGAAACCCGCCTCTCTGACCTTGACGAAGCATGGAAGGAAGCAGAGGCAGCACACACTCTCGCCCAGCAAAAGATGAAGGAATGACACCTATCTCGGTTCCAACTGTGGAAGGTTGGAGATAGGGTGTGGCTGGATTGCCACAACCTAAAATTACAAGTTCCTTCGAGAAAACTCTCCCCCCGCCAAACTGGACCATTTGAGATCTCCACCGTGATCTCCAAAGTTGCCTATCGGCTGAAACTACCCCCGCAATGGAAGATCCACAATGTCTTCCATGCCTCCCTCTTATTGTCCTATTGGGAAACCCCCGAACACGGACCTAATTTCACTCGGCCTCTCCCTGAACTCCTTGGAGCTGAGGAAGAATATGAAGTTGAAAAGATCATCAATCATTGCGGAATACCCTGAAGGAGGTAGTACCTGGTGCACTGGAGGGGATACCCGGACTCAGAATGAACATGGGAACCTGAATCCCACCTGGGAAATGCCAAGGTGATACTCTCGGAGTATAAAGAAAGAGTCGGGCTTTAAAACCCCTCTCTCTCCCAAACCTCCACCTTTGCCCATACCCTACCCCCTCATCCCTTCTGTCCCTCTATCTGTCCATATCAGTCACCTACCACCTTCTGCTCGTCGTCTCCTCTATGTCGGCATTCTTGAAAGATCTCAAATGTCGGAGGCACTCGAGTCCCTCCCCTTCTTTGTGAGCGACAAAATGCTCTGCCACCTCATCCACCAATACCGCCTCTATACTACCCTTCAATCCCTTCTCCCCTGGGCCTTTAGGGTCCAGACAAGTTCCACTTCCTTCTTGGGCCCCAGCCTCTCCAATGCTCGAGACTCCCCTGCTCCCATTCTCGCCATCGAGTAAACTGTGCTTGAACTCCGCAACAACACCTTGGACCACCTGCATTTTGCAGGAATCAACCTCTGTATCTCTCTCATACCCATTGGAGAGCTATCCACTATTCTCAATCCCATCATCTTCACCCTCCCCCAAGCCGAACGAGAGAGATACCACGACAACACCCCTGACCCTTCCCTCTTTAACCACTCTCCCTGATTTGATTATTCCACCCCAACTGACACTCTTGTTGGATCAGATGACTCCCCCCCTCGATCTGATGATGGAGAATCTCTTCAACAACATAGTGAAACCGACATCCTATCTCCCTGAGAGACCTCTTCCCTCTCCTCCCCCATATCCAGAACCCTTCCCCCCAGACCCATCTCAACCCCTCGCCGTCTCCTCAGATGTGCCCACCATCTCCTTTTCTCGGCAGGCCTTCCATCACGGCCCCCACGCCACCTTTCCCCCTCATTGGAAGGTCTTACAGGTGTCCACTCTCCCCTCCACATCTACATTCCTAGCGGGGCCAGTGACAAGTCGGGAACCACTGGATTGGATCCTGGTCACCCAGCTCCAACCATGGACAATCCTCCCCAGCCTGATGTGGGCCCCGTACCCTGCATACCCACTCCCCACCCCAACACCCCCAATGTATCCATGGAACGCTTGGAGCACACCCAGTGCTTCGAATGCAAACAACTTGGGCATCTTTGGAAGGACTGCCCCTGGTACCAGTGCCGCTTTTGCTGCATTGTTGCCCCTGGACATGTCATGTCCCTTTGCCCCAACCGCCATTGCACCAGATGCTATGCCCGTGACCACCTTTGACATGCCTGCCCCCACAATATCCCTGACCCCACCTGGGACCTCACTGACTACGAGGTCAACGAAGGAGACCACAGCGGATGAATTGTTGTCTGAGATGGAACTTCAGATCAACGAAGGGGGTAATGTTACAGTTAAGGAGGAGACCCCTTATCAATTTCCTTCTTCATCTCCTCCTCCTTGTTCACCGACTCCAATCCCCTCATTGGTCACCCCACCTCTCCATCTCGACCACCCTGGATCCACCTCCTTTGCCACCCTCTTCTCCGACCTCCAGAACTATAACATCCCAACCTCCACATGGGCTGATCTCTTAGACGAATCCCTCTTCCAGGGATGGGGCTATTCCTCGTCTGGATGGACATCCCCATCATTACCTCCGGATATTCCCTTCTTCACCGCCTCTCAGGTTTCTCCTTTGACTCTTATGTTACTCTCTCTGACTCATGGTGACACTCCCGTCATCGCCTCCAGATATTCCCTTCTTCACCGCCTCTCGGGTTTCTTCTCTGACTCTTATGTTACTCTCTCTGACTCACGGTGACACTGCCTCCTCCATAGCCTCTCTCACAGCTATGCGTCTCCCCATTATATCTGTTACAATTATGGAGGAGACCCCTAATCAATTTCCTTCTATGTCTCCTCCTCCTCGTCCACCGACTCCAATTCCCTCGTCGGTCACCCCACCTTCTCATCTCGACCACCCCGGAGCCTCTCTATTCACCTCCCTCTTCTCCGACTTAAGGGACTACGACATCCCTTCCTCCACGTGGGCTGATCTCCTGGACAAGTCCCTCTTCGAGGCTTGACCTTCAGATGGACACTACCGGATATGGCACTTCTCCACTGCCTTCGGCAGTTCCCCTTTGACTCTTTCTCCACTGCCTTCGGCACTTCCCCTTTGACTCTTTCTTCACTGCCTTCGGCAGTTTCCTTTGACTTGTCCAGACACTGCCTCCCCTACAGCCTCTCTCTATGGCTGTACATTTCCCCTTATATCCTGACCATTTATCTCATGTGCCTCGTGACGCAACGCGTCTCTTACCATATATATACTTCAGACTCCGATACCTGCCCTAGAGTCCTCACTATATATATTAGGGCACCGCCTGTATGCCTCTTTCTCCTTAACTTTAATCTACACTATTTCGTGTGGACTTCTGTTCCTCGAGATCCCCTTCCTTGTGCCTCACCTCACCACTGCCTCATCCTCTACTCTTCCAACTCCTGGCCAGTCCAGGTACTACTAGCTTACGCTAGGCCGTTCACACTTAACTCCTATATGGAGGTGCCCAAGTGTAGGAACGAGGTCTCAACTTAACTCCTAGTAGGAGAGGCCAAGTCAACGCTACACGAACATGTACCATTGTTACAGGTCGTAACAATATCCACTTCGCTTACTTCACGTGCCTTGCAACACGACGCGTCTTTTACCTTATTTATCCTTAGGACTCTGATACCTGCCCTAGAGTCCCCGGTATATATATTAGAGCACTGCCTGTACTCTTCTCTTTCCTTAACCTTGATATACACTATTTCGTGTTGTCTATTGTTCCTCGAGATCCCCTCCCTCGTGCCTCGCCTCCCCTCTGCCTCATCCTCTCCTCTTCCAACTCTGGGCCAGTCCCAGTACTGTTGACTTAGGTCAAGCCATTCACACTTAACTCCATATGGAGGTGACCAAGTGTAGGAACAAGACACAGTTCTCCATGAATGTGTACCATTGTTACTGGTTGTAACATATATTGAACAAAAAGTATGCATTTTTTCCAACACTATTCCCTTTCTCATCCCATTTATTAGGGAAATGTGGCAATGAAGCCTTTCCGGAACAATGGATGGGAGCACTATGAGAAAATCCACAACATCTTTTCATCTGGTGGTGCCACAGGTAGTATGGCATTCAACACTGCCACATCAAGTGTACCTCTCAACACCACCACCCCAAATGATGAAAGCACGGTAAGAACATAGCAATAGCAAGGTTCAAATGGCTACTAACATTAGTATGAATTCATGCAGGTTCCTGATGACACGACACTGCCCCATCAATTCTTACCTCCTACTACAAGTGGCGCCAACAAACCTCTGAGCAAACACTCATTCTCAAGCATCTCTTGTAGTGATGAAACCTTCTCTGCATCTGTCTCCATTCCTCCTTCATCATCTGCTCCTCCGGTTTCCACACCAAATATCTCCCACCCTCCCCCCAGCAAATGCAGCAAACCATCAACTACTACTCATGACAACAAAGCATCAAAAGTCTCCCCTGCTGTAGCCCTTGTCGGGGTTCAAAGCTCAATTGTCCATCTTACGGATACAATGAGAACATCATTTCTTGATCCCATGGTCATAATCCAGAAGGCCACGGAAGCATTATTTGCTGATGCAGATATGCCTGCTGAATGTTACGGTTATGGAGGAGACCCCTAACCAATTTCCTTCTACGTCTCCTCCTCCTCGTCCACCGACTCCAATCCCCTCGTCGGTCACCCCTCCCTCTCACCTTGACCATCCCAGTGCTCCCTCTTCTCCTTCCTCTTCTCCGACCTGAGGGACTACGACATCCCTGCCTCCACGTGGGCCGACCTGCTGGACAAATCCCTCTTCGAGGCTTAGACCAGTGAACAGACATCTCCAGATACATCGCCTTTCCTCACTGCCTCTTGGCAGTTCCCTTCCTTCACTGCCCTCGGCAGTTCCCTCTCTTCATTGCCTTCGGCAATCTCCTTTTGTCTTCTGACTCATCATTACTGAGTATGACTCGTCTACAGACACTGCCTCCTCATAGCCTCTCTCGTGGCTATTCGTATTCCCTTATTCCACGGTTTGTTTATCTCACATGTCTCGTGACGCGACGCGTCTACTTCCTTATTTATACTTCGAACTCCAATACCAGCCCTAAACG
>JBBPQP010001222.1:0-11957 GCA_038092555.1 Boletus subgraveolens | reverse complement strand
CTCACAGGCACCGCTTGGCAAAACCATACACACCGGCCGGTCATGCGTATAGAGTTTGAAACCCTGAAACTGTCCGAGGCCGGTGACTTTCCAGGCGCGCGTCCTGGCCCAAATGCCGGCCGATGACCGTTACCTCGGAAACATCTTTTCGGCCATTCCGGATTTTCGTTGTAGGCTCCGATACGCTATGATGGGTTGGACCAAGATTGATCAATCTGAGGCCCCCACGCCGGACTCGGGAATAGCACACCTAAGCTGCCTTTGGGTATCGGAGGGTAATGTTTTGTTCATTCATAGAGGTCATCAGAACAAGGCCGGGCCGACTGCTGCCGAGAACTCCATGCTCTGACACTTAGTACCATGCATGACAGATTTCAAGATATCACTCCGGCCGGATCGATTGGCAGATGCCGGCCTGACTCTTCGCTAATTTTTGGGCACGCGATAATCAAGTGACCATCTTTACTGCCACCAGGAACCCCATTATATTGTTGAAATGATTCGACTTGGTGAAGTTGATGGATTCAAGTAGTGGCACATGCCATTTCTCCCAATGTGAGAAAATCGATGGGGATAACGAGGTCGCTCACACGCGTTCACTTCTCAATTGTGGTTAAGAGATCGTGTCTGGATCAGTGATCTCGTTGCACCGCGATAGTGGAGATGAATATTGAATGATGGTGTAAAAGAGAGATAAGCACTGCTGTTATTCGAGGAAGTGGAGCAACCAGAACTCTCCAAGGTCCTGGAGACCATGGCGCCACTCTGCAGACTACAGTGGACAGTTACATTCCCAGCCGTTCGTTTGTGCCTATCCGGGTCACCTGTCCATCTCCTTTGGGTCGCCCGGGAAGAATCTCTCGATATTGAAAAGATGTTCCCGCCTCCATCTAAAAATGGATGGCTAGAATTGGTTACGAAGAGCTCCAAACTGCGCCGGATCCACACGTCCTCAGTGAGAATATTGTTGTTCCAAGGCTAGAGCACCGCTGAGCGCGCTCCGGGGATGGCGGGTATGGAATCCGCTTGCATGGAATGTTTGTCAGTGTGCATGACATTTGCATGCACCAAGTGTTCGACAAGTGGGTGTCCGAGGTCCTTAGCGTCCGGGCGCAGTTAGGGAAACACCGAGTTGCGCGCCTAGCGCATGTTTGCCACGTACTGCGACTTGCTTTTCAGTGGATCCGAGGTAACGCATCTTAAGCTCCGCTTATACTAAGATCGATTAGGTTGTGCTTTCACAGGCGTAAATTCACCATTTGGATCTTCGAAACGAATATTCGTGCCTTCGGGAATCAGTGTACATATACCCCCCACTAATCTCGACATGTCCCTAGTTTCCATCCCCCCGTTGCTCAGACATGGCCAACTCACCAGAGGGTTGCAACTTCCGCCGTCGTATCGTCATGGACATCTCCCGTGCCATAGTGCTACCCCCCTTGATACTCTCACTTTTGGCACGTCTCCTTCACGTCCGGTTTGGGTGGTGGTCGTTACCAGCCTACTCGCTGTCTATTCTCCTCGCAGCTATCGCGAAAGTCCAGTACACCCAGCTCGTGCAAAGGCGGGAGGCGGAGCAACTGGGCGCAAGACGTATACCCTGCGTCGTCGGGAAATGGCCCGGCAACATCGATGTCATGTTTAGAATGAGGAAAGCGTTCGCGTCCAGCTATATCTATAATCCTTATCTCGAGCTCTTTGAAGAGTATCAATGCACCACTCTAAATACCCGCTTCTTGTGGATGGACAATGTAAGTATCATGTTCCGTCATGAATACGTTCTTTGGTACATCCGTCTGGTGCAACTAGATAATCTCCATGGACGAGGAGCATACCAAGTATGTCCTAGCGACTGGCTTCAATCGTTTCTGGCGCGGGACCGCCCAACGAGAGCGGCTGTAAGCTATCGAACCTATTCCATACTCACATGTCCTCACAGTCTTGCAGGGAAAACTTTTTGGGAGATGGAATCTTCAACCGTGATGATCAGGCAAGTATTCATTTGAATGTTGACACAACGGGTATTCATTCATTCAACAGATGTGGAAATCGGTAAGTTTCATGTACATCGAATGAAATGATACTCAAGGTCTATTGAAGCACCGAGCACTCGCACGTCCATTCTTTGCGCGAGATAGAATTTCCGATTTCGAGCTATTTGACAAATATTCCACTCGGACCCTCTCAATATTGTCAGATCTGGCAGCTACGAATCAGCCTTGCGATGTGCAGGACCTTTATGCACGTTTCACTATCGATGCTGCCTCAGAGTTCTTGTTCGGGAAAAACTTGAACACGTTGTCAGGACAACTTCCGATGGCGGGTTCAGCACGCCTGGGCGAACGTGGGTCTTTGACAGACGATGCTTGGGGGACATTCGCCAAGGCATTCGAGGCAGTGCAACAAATTATAACCGTCCGTGCCCGGATGGGAGTTCTTTGGCCCGTATTTGAGCTCCTCGATGACAAGACAGCACCCTATGTGGATACCATCAGACAGTGGGTAGACCCACTTGTCCGCCAGGCACTGGAAGAGAAGGCTGCATCGAAGCGAGCTGGCATCGACCGAAACCTTGAGGAAAAAACGTTCTTGCAGCACCTGGCTGATAGTACCGAAGGTTCGTTGTGAGTATGCTGGTGTCGTTATTTCGCTAAACTGTATATAGACGCCGGGATGATTCGGGATCAACTACTTAATATATTGCTGGCAGCAAGAGATACGGTGCGTACTCTGCGAGGATGGCCTTTTCGGGTGCTTATAACTTTCGAATTTAGACGGCTTGTTTATTGACATATGTCACTTACTTCCTCGCTCTCCATCCGAACGTTGCGCGAAAGCTCAGGGACGAGGTGCTGGATGTGTGTGGCTATAGCACACCCACGTATGAAAGCATCAAGAAGCTGAGATACAGTAAGTCCCCTGTGACAATCAAACAACGGTCACTAATTTGTCGCCGGTAGTGAAAGCTGTCATCGATGAGACTCTGAGGTTATTTCCACCTGTACCCCTGAATCAGCGTCAAAGTCGATCGACCTCCTGCACCCTCCCGCCTGCCGACAAAACGTTCCCCACTGCGTCAGATAAACCCCTCTACATGCCCAAAAGCACCACGTTTTTCTATTCAACTCTTCTGATGCAACGGAACAAGACGCTATGGGGATGTGATGCAGATGAATTCGATCCAGAGCGTTGGATTGATCCCAACAGGCTATCGAGATTCACTTCAAACCCAATGATGTTTACTCCATTCAGTGCTGGACCGCGTATCGTGAGTATTCTAGATGATTTATTTTCCATGTGATGAGTTCCTGAGAGCCCGCCCACTGCCTAATTAGTGTATCGGACAAAATTATGCCTATAATGAAGCTTCGTTTTTCCTCGTGAGGTTGATGCAACAATTTGATACGTTTGCATTTGCTACCGACGCCCAACCGCAGTCTTCACTGCCTCCTCTGGAATGGAAACGTGGACGTGGGCGCCAGGCCACGGAGAGGATTCGACCAGAGGCTGCGATGACGCTATTCGTCAAAGTAAGTTATCGATCTCCGTATTTGGGCGAATTTTTCATTTGGAGAATGATTTAGAGTGGCCTTTGGATGAGGCTGGGAAGGACCGCTGCGCCTTGACCTGGAAACGTCTATTTTTCCTCTACATTCATTATGCGTGCGATGATTAATCCTGGGAGACTCGAACAGTGGATGATACAATATATCTATCAATTTATTATCCATGCATACCCATGCTTGTGACTAACATGATATATACGAATTGTTCTCAAGACATCGTTATCGAAAGGTTCTACTATTGGACAGACGGAATTGAAGCATTGAGTTGGTGCATCTCCGCCATCAGGAGGCACATCGGCAAATGTATTTATCCGACCCTGCACCCAACGGGCTGACGAACGGTAAGCCGCCTGCAGTTCTACCTAGACCGATGGCAACCCGTGCCCTATCAAGGGACATCTCCGATTCCTCTTCATAAGGATCATGTGTATTCCGCTGGAACACTTGCAAGAGAACGGGGACGAATCTGACGTTGTCCCCCCTCTTGGTCAACCAGACTTGGCATGTCTTTAAGAGGCGTGTAACCGTCAAAACGGGCCCTCCGCCGTAAACGCGATCACGGCGACCGTGTACTCCCCTTCTTCACTTAAAGCGACCTTGGGAGCTGGCACCGGCGGGGCCCCGCATGTGTGACTGGGAGCAAAGTACACACCATGTATACGGAAGCCAATCAGTCCCTGTGGGTCAATGTTGAATGTGACACCTGAGACTTGGAAAAACCGGCTTTCGATAATTGTCACAGGCGGCGTTCCCAAGCGCCTTGACGACGGTCCGACCCCAGAGGCGCTTCACCACGAACGGGTTTGTCAATCGGTAGATATCTATGTAAAGCGGCGTTTAGTCTTTGTGTGCCAGGGGGCAGCGCCAGGTTGCTTTGTGATGTAAGTAGGCACTGGTCGGACCACGACACGCACCGATCATGTCTTTGACGGTGATTACGCCGCTGGGGTGCGATGATCCTGCCACATCGCAGGCCACTAAAGTTGATGAATGCAATATCGGTATTGTAGTATGCCCGGGCTGCGTCTGCTAACATGTTGCTAACGCTAGTCTCTTCCGTCTAAATGATTGATGTGCGTCCGTCCAGCGGCACACCACATTGAAAGAAGGGGCTTATCGACCGTATCCATAATGCGCGTCCGAAACTCGGCAAGGATGCTATAGATACCGCCATGGGCATCTGGAAGATCATCACCTGCAGAGTGCAGATTGCAAAGGGTATGTTACGCGTTTGGTTGTCTGTTGAAACGTGTCAGGGAGCTCCGCGTGTAGTTTCTGAAAGCGGTTACATCGATAGGGCATACTAGAAGTGGTCGGATTCCCGTCCTTCTGAATCAGCCACGTCTTGATGTCGGTATAACTTCTGAAATCGGTACCGGATTTGACGGGTTTGAGACTTCCCTTGAAGGTATGCGTCCATCACTTCTAAAGTTGACTCCGTGCACAGCCGAATCGTGGTTATGGTATCCGAGAACCAAACCAACGTCCTTGTCGCAAGATTCGGCAAGGTGAACATTTTCCCCGTAACGCATGTGATTAATCACGATGACGATATTAGCACCATGTGCGTCGCGGAGCGAGTAGGAAATCCGCTGCGCCACAGACACAGGATCAAGGATGGTATAGTCCCCGGCCGCTGAAATAACCTATAAGCAAAACACCAAAAAAGATTTGTGTGTGTTCAACGAACACTCCTGTGAGACCGGGGAGGCCAATTCTGTATCCTTTCTTCTCGAGAATGAGATACTCTTTGGCCGTAGCCGTATCTGACGTCCATCAGCGCGCACTATGTTCGCCAGCAGCCAGGGAAAAGTGCAGTCTTGCGAGAGGTTAACTAAGACGTCCTCCTCGAAAAGAAATTCTTTCCAAAAAGGTGAGCACTCGGTATGCAATGGAGAGGTTGTCATGTCCAACCAATGGCAACCATGGTTTCCGTAACATGCAACTTATCGACGAAAGATGGTACCCATATGTTATCCTTTCATCACAGCGCCACATTACAAAGTTGACGCACCGGAACTTGACCGGAACATACCCCAACGACTCGCCTGAAGCTCCCCCATTCGGAACACTCGCTGGAGTATTCCAGCATTCCCAAGTACGATCAAATCAACACATGTATGCATTTCGCAGAGATACTCTCGTTTCCGGAGCACGAAATAGAAATAGAAGCATGCGATGGACTGAAAACATCTCCGCTGAAAATGGTGGAGGGACGTTCTGCGTCAGGGACATCTCTGTCGTTGCGAAATACGTGCGATACCCTCCCAATAACGGTTGACTGGACAATGTGATAAGTACTAGGGAACAGGTGCAGAAATAACATAAAACCGCCACTAGGATCCAAAATTAAATGCAACTTTCTACTCACCACGTCGTTGAAATGTAAGAAAGAAAAGACAGTTCGTCACACGGTGAACTGTCCATTCTGCCAGTGTCCATCGTTTGAATAACCATGAAGAATATTGATTCGGTGGAGACCCTCCGGGTTGTTAGTGCCAGGAGGTTGTGGTCATTCCTGCGTAAATTCGCTACTATCAAGGTAGCGAGTCGTACGGAGGTATCGGAACCTCGGAGGAGATGATGCAAAGGCAGGAACACCTCGCTCATTGATGCAGTAGCTCATCCCACCCTACTAGTTAGCACAGGTTCCAATCTGCGAGGTCGGAGGTATCGATGACAGGAACGTGGGTGTATTGCCAGAGAGTTTCCAGAATAAGATATGTCGTCGGGCATGTATTATAGTAGTAGCCGTGAGAATTTTACTCCCGAAGTTCTCCTCACCACTGGTACTTTGATTCTTGAAGTCCTTCACCAAGGCAATTAGCACTTCTGCCAGTGTATAGACCTTGATTCAGGTGTTTAAGACATTTTTCCAGTGTTCTCAGGTCGTCAAAGTTTGCCGCCGTCCTGTAGAAACCTGAAAATGCACACCGCTGGCAGAGGCTCTAGGCTACTGGCAACCACTCGATGGACGCGCGTTGGAAGTTCCCGAATCGCTTCATCCTATCCATTTAGTTCCTTTGCTCTTGTTCAGTGCCCTCAGCCCCAGCATTTATTTCACTCGACTCCAGTTCCTCAAAAACACCCAGCCTTGGCTAGGACTAACCGGCCAAAGAACGCGAGAGGCTTCAGTTCTGCTTCGTCAACACGAGAACATTATGATGGTATGCCTGCATTGATACTCCTTATCTTCGATATGGCCTGACGCAACGTTAGTTTGTGTCATCGGAGGCGGTCATGCAGGTTGCGAGGCGGCTGCTGGAGCTGCGCGAGCTGGAGCCCGGACATTACTGATCACACAAAAGCTAGAGACGATTGGAGAGCTCTCGTGTAATCCATCCATCGGTGGCGTTGGAAAAGGGACATTGGTCAGAGAGGTGGACGCATTGGATGGTGTCATGGGGAAAGTCACAGGTGAGCAATGGCTTGGCCCGGATCAATAAGTCTGGACTGTTCATCTTCATCAGACAAGGCGGGCATACAATTCCACATGCTGAACAGGTCCAAGGGATCAGCGGTTTGGGTACGTGAAAGATAGTTGAACGTTGGCACTAACATTTCATGGGCACAACTCTAGGGTCCGCGAGCGCAAGTTGACCGCAAATTGTACAAGCGGCACATACAAGATATCATATTCAACTATCCTAGTCTGGATGTCCGTGCTGCTGCCGTGTCTGATCTTGTCTTCGACCATCAGATTGCTTCGTCCAGCTCCAGCCGCTCAGTCTGGGGTGCAGTGACAGGTGTTCGGCTAGGTTAAAAGCCACTACACCTATGGAAGCGCATACTGATCGTGATAATATAGAAACTGGGGATGTAATTCCATGTTCTCAGGTCGTCATATGCACCGGGACATTCCTGTCGGGTGAGATACACATCGGTGCGTGCGCTGATCTGTAATGCACATTAGGTACCAATGCCATCTCAGGTATGAAACGTTTTCCGGCGGGTCGACTCAACGAAGCACCGGCAATTGGCCTTTCCGCGTCGTTGCGTGCAGCTGGCTTCCAGCTTGGGCGTTTGCAGACTGGCACTCCTGCACGACTGGACAAAAGCACGATAGATTTCAGTCGGCTAGCAAAACAAGAGGGCGACAATCCACCACATCCATTCTCGTTCTTAAACCATAAAGTAGATAATGAGGTATGCCCTTTCTTAGCTGCCCTGTGGTTCGAGATTTTATACCCGTCTCTGCTGTTAGCATAACCAGATTGCATGCTACATGACCCATACCACCCCTGAAACCCACGAACTCATCAAGGAGAGCATGCATCTAAGTGTTCACATCCAAGAGACTAAGAAAGGTAAACATGCAGTCAATGAATATCTTCGTTCTTTAACCACACTTTATCAGGTCCACGTTATTGCCCTTCTCTCGAGGCCAAGGTCACTCGGTTCGGACACAAGGGTAACCATAAGATATGGTTGGAACCGGAGGGTTACGATTCTGGTTAGCATCACTTTACTGACAAAGATCTCTCGCTAAGCCTGCTCCAGACCTGATATACCCTAATGGCCTATCATGTTCCATGCCTGAAGAGCTGCAAGAACCTATGATGCGTACAGTTCCAGGACTAGAAAATGTTCGCATGGTTCGACCCGCGTATGGAGTTGAATATGACCACATTGATCCTCGAGAGCTTAAGCGTGAGTCAGTCTTGTCTTGAATCCCCAGGTCCCTAATACAGTCTATAGCATCGCTCGAGACCAAAAGGATCAAAGTAGGTCGCTGTCCGCACGTTTTATGCATCTCTTAACCTTTCGCTAGGGGCTTTTCCTTGCCGGACAGATCAATGGGACAACGGGATACGAGGAAGCTGCAGCACAAGGTTGCATTGGTGGCATTAATGCGGGTCTCGCCGCAAGGAATCTACCGCCGCTTTCCATCACCCGTGCGGATGGATACATTGGGGTAATGATTGATGATCTTGTGACCAAAGGGGCAGAGGAACCGTGTGTGTAGCTGTGCTAGCTTCGTCAGCTCACCCACTAATGCTGAATCATAGACCGAATGTTTACGTCTCGGTCCGAGTATCGCATGACCCTCCGATGTGACAACGCGGACATGAGACTGACGGAGATAGGTGCGAGCTTTTCGTACATGGTTGGTGTTACTTGAATCATCTTTCGCAGGGCATGCCGTGGGTTTGATATCACAGGAACGCTGGGAAAAATATCTAAGCGATCGCGAAGCAATACAACACGGGACGGATATTCTCAAGTCAATAATCTTGAGTCCTCAGGTCTGTGAACAGTCATGTGTCCAAATATGATTTCTTGATGGACGTAATAGCATTGGGAGAGATATGGTGTTACGGTTACGAGGGATGGTGTCATGAGGAGGCGAGCGTTTTCCAATACTGTCCGGCACTTTTCTAACCACACTTGATAGTGCCTTCGACATGCTGTCCAGACCTTCAGTCACGCTTGATAGTCTTGTACGTAGTGGTGCTGTCCAGGGCTTCCCGGAGTTTGAGCCATATATTATATCCCGAATCATCACCGATGGTGAGCAAGAGCGCTGTGTATGCGTGCTGATCATTGACTAAAACCTCAGCGACGTACGCACCCCATCTCATCCGCCAGCTCGCAGATGTGGAGGCATTCCATGCGGATGAGTCCCTTCTCCTTGATCCCAATATGGATTATACACAGGTTGGAGGACTGAGTGAAGAAGTCAGAGAGAGGTTGCAACGCTTTAGGCCCACGACATTGGTTAGTGCATGACCCACCTGCTCCTCCCCTGATTACTAGACAATTATTCAGGGTGCAGCTAAGCGCATGGAAGGCATGACACCTGCCTCAGCGGTTCATCTATTAAAACATGCACGTCGGACGTGGCATGCGGCGGCTCGCTGATCTCCAAAAAAACCACAATATTCTGTACAATCGGTTCCTACTTCCTAGTCTCTGCTTTGGTCATTATGCGCGCTCAACTCCTAACGTTTTACACATTGCCCGTTGTTCGGAAGTTGGAAAGCCATGCTGTACAGTTGGTTCGCTTGGCAATGTGCCTCCGTGCCACCTCTCGGCTCCAGCGACGGATTTGTCGACAGTGAGGTACTCACCAATGCTACTCCGTGTCCGCCGGTCTCTTGTAAGTTGGACCCTTTTCATCTTAAACCACATATGAGATATTTTTCCTGGATGATCATCAAAGCATAAGGTTTGTGGTGTGGTATTGAAATGAAAAAGGGACGTTTCAGCGCTCCTAGGTTTATTGGTTTTGCTCATGCAACAACACCTTGCGGTCTCAGGATACCCATCTTCCTTCACGTTTCCAGAATGCGCGGTGTGGCCAGCTTGCAAGTCCGCGCCGTCTACGATGTGAGAATACCGATTAGCCCGGAGGATAACCCCCTTTTTCTACTTCATCACACGCCATCACCATTTTCCACCAACTTCCTTCCGTCGGGCTCACATGCTATCGAGTACCGGAAGAATGTAAGACCATCAGTAAACCATTGCTAGACAATTCTGAGCATACGGTCGTCCATCGGGCTTGATTGCAGGTACGCACCGAATCCAGCAATTTCTGATTCCATACAGGATACAGATAGAAGGAGTGATCAAGGCTTCTCCGTGAATACCGCTACAGGGCTCGGGGTTTGGACCTCGTGCCCGTCTCGTCGCACTATGGAAGGGACCCCTGTTCCCAAGTGGATATTGCCCCAATGTTCGTAGGTGATGATCATACCTGTGTCTCCAAGTCTACCCTCTACCCATTCGCCTTTTCTTTGATCCAAACGTTTCAGCCACAGAAGACATGTTGGCTACTAGTACATTTTCAGTCACCGTTGGGTGTCTTGCCGACGTGATCCACATGAAATCAAGAAGTGAGCATACAAGACGCCGCCACTACATACGAGCCACTTCTGTGCCTTCATACTGTATCACCCTTCAGGAACATGCTCGTGCGACTCAGGTCCGAGCGATTCTAGACCAGAATCCTTTCGATCCGGTAGCGCTTTCAGCTGTCGCCATGGACGCCAGAATCCGTGGTGAGTCCCATGCCATGACCCGGGGGGTTCCTCGAGAGAGAAGTGGATGTGTCGCCTGTTTCTATGCATGGAGCTTCTCCGTTGCGTTTGGCAGAGGTATTCTCGCAGGGCATGGTCTTGGGGAAATTTATCTGGCGGTCGAGCTCGAGCTTGCGAAGCGCCGAGTGCACGTCAGTCGCGTGAAAGCCATTTCAATGCTCTGGTTATTTGGGCCTCGGCCTGTAAAAGCCTGGATGCATCAACTCCCGAGGGGAACCTACAGTCAACGGCCAGACATCATCGTTACACGTCCTGGTAATCCTGACTCGTGCCATTGTACGTTCTATCACTCTAGTTTATATGAACGAGAATCTCCCAGGGCGACATCAATCGATGGTAAGCGCTTCCGGCAGGGAGTATGTCTTTGTTGTTTTTCATGGTATTCGGAGAATTCGGGAACTGGGTTCGAAGGAGCGCGGGATAGTTTCCTTTGGATAACATGCTTGTATATTCTGCACCCTAGTTTACCATGATTAAGATGTCACCGACTGGTCTCTTGATGTACTTGTTTTTGCTATGTCACGCCCTTTTCGTGAAAGTCGAACATTCAATTGTACGGCCAGACTTGAGTCGTTTCACTCGGGGAGGTCCGACCAAATACCGAGTCCGTCTATCGTATACTTACGTTCTGCTACGTGCAGAATATTCGAAGAACACAGTAGCAATCATACCCAGTTGAATAGCAATTCATTCCGAAGGACTAGTAGTTTCGAGATTCGTCTGGTGTTGGATGCGAAGGTCCTCGTGTCGCGATCACGTGATTAAGAAATCAATGGCGTTAGTTGGCATCCATGCCAATGCCTAGAGCGCTACTTCACCTCGTCTTTCCCTCTCTTTGTACCCTTTCGCTTTTCGTTACCGAGCGCAGTGTTCAGAGTGGTCTTCTCCTTCATTTTTCTCCCGTATAAAGAGCCAACGTAGCTGAAATAACTACTAGTCGGTTTACCCTTGCACCACCTGATATGCGCACGTCAACGCCTCTCGTGTATGCCTCCCCACCGTCGTCTGCCCGAAAGTCTGGCTCCAAACGGAGAAGACTGAACCATGCCATCGATCCAGGATGTCAGCCCGGTCGAGCGCTGACGGATAACTCCAATGTCCCACCAACGTTGACTGCCCCGAGCCTGTCCCTGTGTACGAAGCTCTCCTGCTCGACATGCCACCGCGCGCTGTCAACGGCGATCCGGCCCGGTATAGCAGGTCCCTCTATATGTTCGAGGTGAGCCGTCTTCTCTCCCAGCTTTTCGCGTCGTTTGGTGCCATCCAGCCAAGACGTACTCCCGTTCGTTCGTTGCATGATGGCCCCCCTTCCTTTCTCTTTCCTCATAGCGTGCTCACACACTACTCA
>JBBPQP010001221.1:0-11972 GCA_038092555.1 Boletus subgraveolens | reverse complement strand
GCCAGTGCTGGAGAGTTCCAGCCTAGTATTGGTGGAGGGTTCCACCCTTTGGCTGACAGAGGGTTCCATCTGTTGGGGGTTGAGGGTGCAACACAGTGGTAGGGAACTGCAGGGGACCAGGTACCCATGGTGGGTCTCAGATATGGGTACAGTATCTATGGATATGGGTATGGGTTGGAATCTACATACTTGAGGCAAACCCGGGACCCATGGCCATGGGTACTGGTACCCATGAGAACTTATTGCAATGCTCTATCTTCACCACCTATACCATGAGTGTCGTAATATTAGATGACAGAAATAATGAGAAATTGCATTCCAGGACAAACAATGCCCTGCCTTTATTGTCTGTACCATGTGCTGCATAACATAACATACTGTTAGACGACAACAAATTGCACTCCAGGGGCAAACAAGTAACTGGTTTAAAGAGATAATGAGAATGAGAAATTTTCCTCCTACACCACCATAACTGGCAAATGCATTCCCCATTCAACAGAAAAGGCTCTTGCTATTGAAGAGACCTACAAGAGCAAGCAATGACCATTGGAAAAGGACAACAACCCAGCAAAGAAGCAACCAACCAACAACCACCAATCTGATGCACCACCAGCGAACAAAAATGAATAACTTGGGCAGTGGTAAAGAAACAGCCCACACTGCTGATGGTGATGAAGATGGCACTGATGTACAGTCAGTTGCAAGTGATAGTGGAAATGACACTGAGGAAACATCAGACACGAAACAAGGTAACCTGTCATCATTTGTCAGTGTACCCACACATTGCTTATAATGATTAAGAACACATGATGAGGGACTGGACATCCCCCATCTATACATTCTTTGCCCCCATACCTGACATCACATATGTTGATGAATGGTGGAGTCACATTTTCAAGTGCCTTGGAAAGGGCTGCAAACAGTCTGTGTGCCAGTTCCTGGACAAGGGCAATAAGGGGTTGACTGGTAACATGCACAAGCATGTTAAGGCTTGCTGGGGCAAGGATGTCTTGAATGCACTCAGCAAGACATCTAGCCTTGATAGAGCCCATCAAGCTGTAACATGATATTGGTCTAATGGCTCCATCAAATCAGAATTAGCAACAAAAAGAACAATCTCTTACTTAAACTGGCCACACACAAAGGCTGAGACAAGGTGAGTGGTACTACTTCAGTCCATCACACAAGCAGTAATATGGTTGTATAGAATTGAGATTGTTTGTTGGGTTGTCAAGAACTTGCGCCCATTTGACATTGTCAAAGACCATGCATTTCAGTGTTTAATGAAGACTGGACAACCTGAATACTACTTACCACATCCAAGTACCATATCCCGAGATGTGAAAGTCATTTTTGGATGTGCATGCAATCACATAGCTAAAATGCTGCAGGTGAGTATGCGCATTGTACAATTGCCATGTTACTGTATCTACTTACCAGAAATATGACAGTGAACTGAATTTTGTGACTGACACATGGACCTCTCCCAACCACCAAGCGCTTTCTGCATTCATGGTCCATATTGCCATTGAGGGAAAGGCCCGATCATATATCCTGGATGTTGTTGAGGTGGCAAAGGTAGGCAGTGGAGAAATACACTTTACCTTGCTGAGATCATGTCAATATCAGTCACATACGGGCAAAACCCTCACTGAGATGTTTGCAAATGTCCTGGACAAGTTTGGAATCTCAGATAAGGTCAATAGATAACATAACACATTCAACATACCTAATAACAATAAACTTGAATAGATACTGGCAGTAACAGGGGACAATGCAGCTTCAAATATACCATGATGGAACACATGGGAGACCTTGTTGCACACTTTGGCAGCAGCTCAAGCCATGTGCAATGTGTCCTGCACATCACTAATTTAGTAGCCAAGAGTCTGCTGAAACCATTTGACACATTGAAGAAGAGGAGTAGTCAGGTGTACACCGACGATGTGATGGAGACCAATCTCCAGGGCTGGAGTGAGGATGAGGAATTCTCGGATAATGAAAGCAAAGAGGATAGCCTTGAGGATTGGGTTGACAAGGTTGAGCCATTGACTGATGATGAGCGTCTCAAGCTCAAGGTGCATGTACAGCTGCTTAAAACAATCCTTGTCAGAGTAAGAGTAATGCACTGAAAAAAAAAACTTACCACTGAGTACCATCTGCACAGATATACATATCTTGCAACAGCCTGGCATTGCCCTCCCACATTGCCCTCCTCAGTGCCCCTCCACACAGCTGCCCTCCTGTGCTTTCCTTGTCCTGGATCCTCCCCAGAACATCCCTTCCTGGGTCTTCCCCTCTACACTCTCCCTCAGTGCCCCTTCACACAGCTGTTCTCCTATGCTTCTCCCAATCAAGGATCCCCCCTGGATGTCCCCCTGGACCTTCACATTGGCACCATCTCTTTGCACTGCTCCTCAGTGCCACTCTACACAGCTGTCCTCTTGTGCTCTCCTTGGCGACTCTCTATCTCAGATAAGACCAGATCTTACTCTGACATCACCACCCACCTCATGTTGTGCCCCAACCTCAGTTCATCCTTATGACCACTCATGTGCCATCACAACACATTGCACCACAATAATTCCCACAATGCGTCCTTATGCTCGTGACCTTCCCATGGCAGTGCCCACCTGCCATTCCTGTTTTTACCCCTGCTACACAGATACCGGGTTTCCATTTATGGATAGGACTCTTACCTTATTAAGGTTAGATTGCACATGGACCATCTTTCCAGATAGGGATATACCTACCCTAAAGCCCTTACAGCTGGGGTATATAAGTTAGAACTCCATTCTAACATCTCTTTCTCTCTAACCTTGATCTGACACCAAAAGTGTACTACCTTATGGTATACTCTTGTGGTATCCATCATCTGTTCCCTGCAATCCCCTCTTGCTTGATCTCTACCTTGCCCTCCTCTCTTTTCTCCTTTGTTGAAGGACTCTCCACCATCATCAAGAACTGTTATGACTATGACCGGGGGTAGTCATACAAGTGGACACAAAGTGTAGTCCACCTTGAGCCTAACTCTTGTTGGTCCTAACTCATAGGATTCTCTCAGGCTTAATGGGATGCCTGGTGACAAGCAATGAGAGATACTAGGGAGAGGATTCCTAGAATGATGGCGACTGTACCACTAGGCTAACAAGGTCATTAGATCTTGACCTTGGTGAGAGCTTGGGATAGCGGGGTCAATAGTGAAGAGGTCTGGTTCTCTGGACCAGTGTAGAGAATTGAGAGACGAGCCAATGTCTACGAGACATTGGTGGGTGAGAGCAGGAAAAGGGTTCCTGGATGAGGAGTCAATGACAAGGAGATTGTTGACCAAGATGACCAAGATGACCACCAGATGTGGTCAGAGGATTCTTGTCAATAGTGGCAGAGTTCTTCAATGAAGGGAGAAGAAGGGGAGGGCAAGGTAGAGGGCAAGCAAGAGGGGGTTGCAGGGAACAGATGATGAATACCACAAGAGTGACCATAAGGTGTACACTTTAGATGTTAGATCAAGATTAGAGAGAGAGAGGTGTTAGGGCAGAGCTCTAACTTATATACCCCAGCTGTAAGAGCTTTAGGGCAGGTATATTCTATCTGGGTAAGATGGTCCGTACACAGTCTAACCTAAATATGGTAAGAGCCATATCCATAAAGGGAAACTTGGTGTCTGTAGGTAAAGGATAAAGATAGGAATGGCAGGAGGGCTCTGCCATGGGAAAGGTCATGATCACGGAAACACATCATGGGAATCATCATGGTGCGACATGTTGTGATGGCACGTGAGTGGTCATGTGGGTGAACTGAGGTTGGAGCACAACATGAGGTGGGTGGCAATATTGAGGTGAGATCTGGCCTCAACTGAGATGGAGAAATTGCCAAGGGAGCACAGGAGAGGGGGCTGTGCAAAGGGCACTGGAGAAGGGCAGTGCAATGGGAAGATCTGCAAGGGATATTCCAGGGAGGATCCAGGGAAGATCCAGGATCAGGAGGAGCACAGGAGGATGGCTGTGCAAAGGGGCACTGGAGAAGAGCAGTATAACAGGAGGATCCACAAGGGGATATTCCAGGAAGGAACCAGGGAAGATCCAAAATTGGGCAGAGCACAGGAGGATGGCAGTGCGAAGAGACACTGAGGAAGGTGGCGTGGTGGGGAAGCACAGGAGGGCAGCTATGCAAGGGGTACTGAGGGGAGGGTAGTGCTGGGCTGTTGCAAGACACATCACATCAAGCATAAATGAGTGTAAGGATGCACCCTGGGCAGGTGGTCTGGTGACAGAAGTGGTCATATGATGGGCACAGGGTCATGGGACAAGGAAAAAGATCAGGGGTGCACCAAAACTGTAACAAGAACTCTCTGGACGTCACCTTGAAGGTCCACCTAGGTCACCTCTGTCAATGACCTTTGTCGTTGACCTTGCTCAGGAAGACCCCCTTTCCTGCTATCCCCTGTCTCCAATGTCTTGCCAACGTTGGCTCATCTCTGAGTTCTCCACTCTAGTACAAAGAACTAGACCCCTCTGCCATCGACCCCACTATCCAAGGTCCTTGCCTAGGTCAAGGTCATCCAACCTCATACACCTAGGACTGTTGATTGCCATTATACTAGGAATTCTCTTCCTAGTGTCTCTCTTCACCTGTCACCAGACATTCTGTCAAGTCTGAGGAATCCTGCATGTTAGGACCTACAAGAGTAGGCTCAAGGAGAACTACACTTTGTGTCCACTTGTACGATTACCCCTGGTCATAATTGTAACAGCCTCAGTGTTGTCTATTGACTCATTGTCTGTAATGGTGATGGCATATGTATTATAAGTTAGGTTTTCAGCTCATTATTGCATTCACTCACTCACTTCTTTGGTCACCTTTGGGGTAGATGGCTCTATAGTACCATACAAGTGGGTTGGTCAGTTCATGCTGTGCAATAACAGGCATGTGTACTTACTATTCTTTGCAGCTGGGTGAACAGGCTTGGTTATGGAGGCCTTGATTGTGGCCTGCTCATTCTTCATCTTTTTTTCCAACTCACCAACCCTCTCCAAAGCTTGGCTGGTGGTGGCCTCTTTCTCAGCTCATATGTTTGCCACAAGCTCATCATCAGCCTTCTTCTCTACTGGGGTTCTTCTCTTTGGTGGAAGGTCTGGAAGGCCCAAATGCTTGTTCACATTGGAAGAATGAATCTTACAGGTAGACATGGTGAGTGTTGAGTGGAATAATGGTGAACTGGCTAACAGAATAGTTGTAAAGAATAGGTTTTTAAAGTGTCTGGCCCCAATTTATTAGCTGGCAAGTCCACCAGCAAGCACTAGTCCTGTGTTCCTTGCTTCCATCATTAGCCCCCACTACTGTCACAATTCTTGGTGCTTGCATCCCTGACACTCCACATGCCCCATCAAGAAATCCCTCACATTTGGGGTGTGCTCTGCCATCATAATTTACTCACATATTTGTTTCCTTGGTGCCTGTGCTGGTTTAAAAATCACTCAGGGCTGACGCAGCACCTCAATTCTATGCATAAAGCAGTTTCTCCACCTGACAACCTTGCTGACCATTTATATTATGGTGGATACAACACTGAACAGCCTCAGGTTGTCTCCCCAATCCTGTCATCTCCCTTCCATTGCTCATCCACCCCATCACACAATGTAATGCAGAATTCATCAGCCTGGAAAAAAAGGTGTATAGAAATTATCATCCACACCTAAGTGGTGAGTATCTCACAATAAGTCTGTGTTATGCTTACTGAAGACACTGTAGCAAATAAATCTGTAGTTGCTCAGGATAGTCACTGAGCAAAAGCCTACAGTATGAAGTATCTAATAAGGTAGTCATTACATAAGCAAGTGGCTGAACTACCTATCTCAAATACATTCCAACACATGCCTAACACTGTTGTGTATATTTCCTATTGATAAATGCAAAGGATAGTAGTCATTCTGTTCAGTTGCAACAGAGACAGTGGTTTTGTCACTGCCTAAGATCAATGGGATGAAGACTGACCCATGTGTGTTCACATCTTGTGCAATGATGTCCTGTAAATACTTTAGTTGATTTTGAATACTAGATGGTCTATGAGTGCCACTTACTGCTTGCTTCCATGCCCAATCAGCTGACATAAAGTCACACCAATGACATTTGTCCATTTCTGAGTCATATTCCTGATACGGCACCAGATCAACCTCATTTGTGAAATCAGGATTGGCTAGTATGTTGTGGACAACCTCTCATAGATCATGGAAATAGACTTCATACAAATCCTTCATCCATGGTGGGATGTTCTGATCTGGCTGTGGGCCAGTACTGTATGTGTTATGCTTACAACCTGGAAGTGTGACAATGGTACATGTCTGTGACATTTCACTCATTCCTGACTTGGGTTGACTCTGAAGAGTTGAAGTAGGATGACTAGTTGAGGCTAGACAGAGACAAGGGCTGACCTTGTGTGGTAATGATGGAAGGATGAGGTGGAGCTGAGGCATGAGAGGAGGTGGTCTCAAGGAACAATATGACTACACAGAATAGTGTATATCAAGGTTGGAGAGAAAGAGAGGTACAAGTGGCACCCTAATATATATAGTAAGGACTTTAGGGTAGATAGTGGAGTCCTAAAGTCTAAATAGGAAGGAGGCATGTTGTATTGCATGGCATGTAATAGGTAAACAAAGGATAGAAGGGGAAATGTATTGCCTACAAGAGAAGGCAATGGAGGAGGACAGTGTCTGTTGCAGAAGTAGTAGTATGCAATTAGGACAAGTCATAGATAAGAGGAAATAGGAAATGGGGAAACTCAAAAGTGATGAGGTGCAGCCTTGTCATCCCTTGAAGAGGGTCCATCAGCAAAACCATGATTTTGGCATAGTGATACAGAGTGATACAGACTTACAGTACATACAAGGGAAAAATATGTTTGTCCTATAGCAATAAAACTCATTTTTAAGCACTTTTAAATTTCCTACAGTTGCTGTACAGGGGAGGACCTATCTGTAACACTGTCACTCTGTAGAGTACCATACAGTACTGGACAACCACTTTGTGTTTTACTGATGTCTCATCTAGCAGTTCACCCCAGGTGCTGCCAGGGATCTCAAGATCATGGAGGTTGGAAAAGATGTTGTTGAAGAGGGAAGATCCTGGGTGGTCTAGGGTGATGGATGGTGAAGAGATCAATGAAGAAGGAAATTGGCAGTGACAAGGAGGAGGAGAAGGGGAAAATGATAGGGGGTCTCCACCAATTATAACAGTATACCTAATAGTGAAATTACTCAATTTGACATCACTGAGTGTTGAGCTGTTGATTGTCTTGTACAGGTCTTTGTGGTTGGTAAAAAAAGGTTTGACATTGACACGAAGTAAAGAGGCTGTTCAAATATTCATAAGCTGGTCAATCTGTGTGCCAGGCATCTGATTTTGTGCATATAAGAAGTTGGCAAGTTTGAAGCGAACACAGTTGTGAAACAGCTGCCAATCATGTCTGGACTTCAATGGCACAGGGTCAGGAGCTGTACCTTAAGGGAGGAAATGTCCACTAGCATCACAAGGCTGACCTGAGGGTGTGTCTGTTGGAATTTATTTGAGATAGGTAGTTCAGCCACTTGCTTATGTAATGACTACTGTATTAGATACTTCATACTGTAGGCTTTTGCTTAGTGACTATACTGAGCAACTACAAGTCAGTCTACTTTACTACTAATACAGCAACTACACTGAGCAATTACAGATTTATTTGCTACTGTTACAACTAGCCTGGGTAGGGATAGAGGTAGACTTGGTCTTTTGAAGGTATGGTCTTGTAGGACTTCTGTAACAGCAAAGGTAAACAAAGAGCATTGACTCAAAAGTACAATGACGACTTAGAGAGTGGAGGTTCAAGGACAAAGTTGTGGTTATACCAGGTAGGTCTAACTTGAAGGTACAAATAGAGCTACAAGGGTATTAAATAGACAAAGAGAAGATTAAAGACAAACAAAGGAAAATAGAACTTCATAGAAGGTGAAAGATCGTTTAGTAAGAACAGGCTGACTGATGATAGAATGTTGTAGAAGATGATGGAAAGTAATGATTAAGTCAGCGAGAAAAGGTAAGAAAATAACTTGGTAACAGCAGTGTTTGAACAGAGTTACCAGTAGATGACAATGGAATAGCATGGTGGTAGTCTGACAAAGAGAAAAGAGTAAACCAGATGACAATTTGTAACAGCTACAGTGTGTGCATTGGAATGCCCTTGTACTCATCAGCTTCCTTGCACAACCCAAAAGTACATGCTTCCATTTGACTTTCACTTCTTGAATGTATACTACATATCGTTCTTGTTATGATTGAGGAGAACCCCCTATCATTTTCTCCTCCTCCTCCTCCTCACCACTGCCAATCTCCTATCCCTCTGTTGTTCCCTTTGCCATTCATCCATTTGGATCCCCTGGATCCTTTCTCTTCAATGAGATCTTCACTAACCTCCATGACCTCAAAATTCCTGGCTCTGCTTACACTAAACTCTTAGATGAGACCCTCTTTGAGGGATGATGAGGCATAGCCTCATCACCTTCAGGTGTCTCCAGTTCCCATTTCCTTTATCTTTGACATGTCCTGACTCTTCTCTATTACTTCTGCAACAGACACTGCCTCCTCTACCACCTTTTCTTGTAGGTAATATATATCCCCTTTTACTCATACATTTACTTATCACGTGCCATGTGATGTAATGTGCTTGTTTCCTATTTAGACTTTAGGACTCCATCTCCTGCTCTAAAGTTTCTACTATATATATTAGGTTACTGCTTGTGCCTCTTTTTCCCTCTAATCTTGATATATACTATTTTGTGTTGTCATATTGTTCCTCAAGATCCCCTCCCTTGTGCCTCTACTCTACCTCTCCCTCCCCTCATTACTGAGTAGGGCCAGCCCCTACCACTGTTAGCTTCAGCTAAGCCATTCAAGTCTAAACTCTTTGGAGTCATTCCAGACTAGGAACAAGACAAGATCACAGACGTGTACCATTGTTACACAGTCATAACAAAATATCAAGGTTACACTCTATCTCAGTGCTATCAAGCCTGAACCCCTCAGAGACTACCTGGTGGTAGTCTAACTCTCTAACAAGATGAGAAAGATCAACCTAGCCAACCTTCTCCAAGAAGGTCCTTTTTTTGACAAAGAGCAGCACATCTCCCCTCCCCAACCCAATCTCCTATCACACACCTCTGTATGAGCTAGCATGAATCCAGCTCAGCGATCATCATGAATGGTGAGAAACACTATAGATTACCTAGCATGAATCCAGCTAGGTAATACAAGTGAGCTACAGAGTTGATATGTGTGAATAAGAACAACATACCTCAGCAATCGTCACAAATGGTGAGAAACACTGAGGGAAAGGGAAAGAAGGTTTCAGAATCTAAAGTGTATGATGCATTACATAATGCTACACAGATGCGGATGAAGTGCAAGGTGATAACAATGAGCAAGATCAATAAGAATAGTCTAACAACCTCTTCTTTCATTCCCCAATCCAACTTTTCTTCATTCTTCATAAGGATTAGTTCTCAACCCAGAACAGGAGCCTTCATACCTCCTCCTCCTCCTCATCACACCCCATCCCCAGCCTTATCTCAAGCCTCCTCCAGTGGTTCCCACATTCAACCAGAGATCCAGGTTGGCATCCCACTTCAACCCTCCATCTCTGAGGAACCCAAGGAAGACTCCTCAGACAACAGAAAGATATACAAAGACTTTGTTAGACAAACTGACCTCCTCCCCAACCCACCCCCTGGCCCACCCAACAACAATCCTGAACCAGGAGATGAAGAAGATGACAAAGATGACATGCTGGGAGTTAAAGCTGCCTTACCAGAGGAGTTCTCCAGAGAATCCAGTGGTGCTAACTGATGGCTCATGGCTATGGAGGGCTACTTCTCCCTCAATGATGTCCTTGGAGACCTTGTAAAGAGTTATATCTTCCTCAACCAAATGCAGAAAGGAAGAGGCAAGGTCTTTGCAGAAGCCTGGCTTACCAGGATTAAAAATGGGAATTTACTCCACAGCCAAATCCACTTTGAAGCAATCAAGGCTGCATTCACCAACACATTCACCCCTTATAACACTGCTGCCCAAGCATGAGTCAAACTCTCTTTGCTCATACAGGATACTAGAGACCTCAGAGGATTCAAGAAATACATCTCAAATTTCTCAGTTCTCATGGTTAGATCCAAGATCACTGATTTTAATACTCTTACAGAATGGTACCTACAAGGAGTGGACCCCCAGATTGCCACTCAACTCACCATGTCTGGAACCCTCCAAACTGCCACCTCCATAGATAATATTTACAAGAAGTCCTCTGAAATTGAGGGAAACTTCAAAAGGATCAAACACATCAGGAGGGGACTGCAACCATCTTATGGAGGACATGGTTACACTTGTGATCCCAATGCTATGGATGTTGATAAGATCACCATCAATGCTGGCAAACACTTTAGGTGCCTTTGGGACCACCTACATAGTTCCACTTGTCAATGACATTTAGATACCTCAGACACTTGTGTTGAGAATCATGGTATTTCATTGTGGAGGAGGAGAATAGGTCCTTGAGAGGATGTTTGTAGTCTTCATTGTGCTTCTCCATGGATCTGCTGGATAAGGGCATGCTAGCAAAGCATGATTGACCTCCATTGGTGACATAACTACCATGTGATGAAATATATTGTGTAGTGGTCTGGCATTTGGAGTTGTGATTTCTTAGGACCCCTTTGGGAATGTGTATGAACAGATGGTTGTCTATCCAATGAAGTATTGGGCTGATGCCCTGTGCCCACATGATATTGGTGTAGTTTCTACTATTTTACTGTAAATCCCACCTGAGGGCACAAAACCAAAACATACATAAGAAGGAATAATGGTGAACTGGTTATCAGATAGTCATATTACTAAAGCATGCCATTGTGAAGGGTGGAGAGGGATTATAGGGTACACTTCTGCTATATCTCAGACTACACCTTGCAAACCTGGGGAAAGCCCTGATATGAGGAAGGAGATGATGGGAAAGGTACCATATGATGTTGGAAATGAGTCCAGGTTGATGTAGGAATCAATGGAGGCTGTGAAAAGTGGGGGAGTGGGGGGATAAAATTTTGTATGAGGCAAAACTTGCCAGACTTGGCCAGCTTGGAAACTAAAAAGAGAAGGAAAGTGATCTTGTCCTTGGTGAAAGGTCCTATGTACCTGCCTTTGTGGAACTCCTTATATACCATTTTGTTAAAAATATCCTGATGATTAGTGATTGTTTGGCTGTTTAGGGGGTAAAATAGTGGGGAAGTGTGGGAATGTTGGTGGTGAAACCTGAGTCACAGTCTGTTGTGAATGTGTGGGTATTGATCTATAAGACAATATGTGTGTAGGGCAGATAGCAAGGCATCTGGCTTATAGGAAGTAATGTATGAGATGGTCTTCTCTGAGCATGAAAACATTGCTGGACTTCATTCTTGTACTTGCCACAGCCAGAGCAGGCATGCTTGGCTGATGTGTGGGATAGAGCACAGCTATTGGACCTCTGCCAGTTGCTGCAGAGGGTATCCCTCTTGTCATTAACAAGGTGCCCTTGGGTGGACCTTCTGACATGCATAGGGGAGCCATTTCAAAGGGTGGGACTGTTACATTCATGTATGTGGTGTATGTGTTGCCCAAGGCATACCAGGCAGGCTAATTTGCCCTTGGATATATCAGTGAGGGTGGATGGATGAGGAAATACATAGCTGGGTGGTTATGCTCTGGAAGGGGAGGGCTGTAATGGTTGACAAAATTGAGGATGGGAGGATTGGTGTTACAGTTTTGGTGCACCTCTGGTCTTTTTCCTTTTTCCACAACCCCATGCCCATCACATGACCACTCCTGTCACTGGACCACCCACCCTGGCACATTCTCGTGCTCATTTATGCTCGATGTGACATATCTTGCAACAGCCAACATGCCCCCTCCTGGCACTCCTT
>JBBPQP010001220.1:0-11986 GCA_038092555.1 Boletus subgraveolens | reverse complement strand
GATACAAGACTCTCCGGAAACACAATAAAGCCGGCCGTGTCATATTCACAAAGTTCACGTGAGAATCCTGCATAACAACCCACAGTAGTCGGGCAATTGGTGTGGGCCAATTACGCCCTAACTAGAGTTTGAATGCCTAAGCATAACGGTCCGTTCGGACCGACGTAAATAAATCCCACCGATTTACATTTCTCTATTTTAAAAATTTCTCGGACCTATAGCCCAACTGACTGTCAAGCTAATCAGAATTTAAACATGCGCGCAGTGCAAGGTAACACGGCATGTCTAACGACTCATGAATCACTGTACGTCCCTTGCATCAGATCATATGGATCAATGTACCCCGTCTGTGGTGACTGGGCATGAACATGACATTCAAGCAGGCAACCTTATTGAAATGAAAGTGTTGCCCGATTCTTGTTGATGACAGTGATACGATTCACTGTGAGTCTGGCTGTATAAGTTAGAGGACTGGATGCGCACCGTTAGACGAACCCTCCTGGTCGAGGGTTCAGATGCATCGTTCGCTTGTCGTTGCTAATAAAGATTGAGCTGTCACAACGTGGTCTGCGATCACCAGAAAAAATACGCACAGGACCTGCTTCCTTTGGATCTATAGAGCCTTTTCCGTTATGAGAAACATCTTTGTTGGAATGGCGACTAGGGGCAGCGACCTTGGAAGCTGTTTGTGGCTGTGATGCAGAATGAATACCAGTGCTTGCACACAATCAAAACCCAAAACGAACCTGTAGCTGCTGTGGCATCGGGAAGGATGTTGCCACCGTTCGCTAAGATGATATGTCAGACACGTCGCGGACCAGTCGTCCACGCAGAAGAGGACCCTCACTGGCTTTCTTTGACCTGCAGCGTACGATGAAGGTACCCCATTGGTAGCACTCTCGCTCGCCTGCGGGCCCGGGTGTAAGCTAGGTTGAGGATCGACAGGGCGACGGGACTTTTTGAACAGTCGATCTGGCTGAGGCACCGCCCAGTGCTTAATATTCTTCCCAATCCCCGTCTGTAGCAACCTTTTGAATCTCGGGATTCCCTCAGATGACTCAGCAGTATCATGGTGTTTCTCTGGACACGCTTCTGGAGGGAAGGCCTGTGATATGGGGTGGGATGATCCTGGGGGCAGTACCTCAACCTCATGAGCGGAAGATACTGGGGACGGCGCCTCCAGTAACATCAGCACAGAAACAGGTAGAGAATCGAGGATTCACTAACCTCGTCATGGTTGAACACAGGGCCAGGGGTGCTGGATGGCACTCGACCTTGTGTTGTCATGGAAGTGATCTTCGAAATGGAAAAGGGACAGACTCCTACCTGGAGTAGGTCATTATCATCTTCCATTTCCACCGTTGCACGTACGCGAATGCGGGCCAGCACTTTCCGTACCGAAAATCCAAGACCAGAATTCGAAAAAAACATACTATTGAACGTTCCAGGGTAGCGAGAGTATATTCACCAGGGCTCGCTGGTCGACCTCGACTTCTTGTAGATCTGCCACCTGAATAATACTGTCTAAGGATACCTCCAACTGACTGGCTGGAAACGAACCCCGTCATTAGACATTGCGTGAATGATTCTGACGAGGGAGAATGCAGAGGAAGTGTTGGATGGTTTACTAAACGCATCCCAGAAGTGCCACGCGCGTCGAGGCGCGATGCACGTTGTTGGTCCATGTGTGTTCTGCATGCCGTAACGCGTGATGGATCAAAAGACTACAGAACTCGAATAAAGAGCCCACCCTGCCATCCTTCCTTCCTTGTATATACAACAATCTGCTCAGTCGGATCTGGTCGGATGTTACTAGTCGCCCTTTGCGGGCCTCTGCGGAATCACAGGTAAAAAAAGGCGGTTAACATATTTGAAATGGTAGACGTTTGCTGGACATTACTGCGGTCTTTGGTAAATCATACCCCCATTTGGTGTACTCAGTGAAGAGTGTTGAGGCGGCTTGGATTTACGACGGACATCAGAAGAAGATAGTCTACTTCGGGTATCAGGAACAATTTGACTGGATGACTCATTAGGTGTCATACGTGATACATGCGGAGATAGCGCATAGATTGGGTAACTTGGGTTGCGAAAGAGCCAATGAGTGTCTGGAAGAGAAGCTAGAAGAGACCGTTTGTACTCCCAGGACAACGGCCCTCGGCGATTCACAATTCCGTATCTTCTATGCGGATGACAGACAACCTGCTCGTGGTGAACCAGGGAAGTTGTCGTTGAGCGAGGGCATCGCTGGCGTCAATGAGGCTCTGTATAACCGTAATCGTGCTAGTTCCGGGACTCACGTTGGAAGCGCGAGAATGCCCAGGCTGCGCATACATGTGACTGAGATGCAGTTTGAGTGGGCGCACAGACGTACATTCGTCTGGAGTTTGGGTATTTTGTGCACGATATGTCGCGAATCGGTCCAATGCGGACTCATTTTACGCTTGTCGTGAACCGAGTCCCGCAGCCTAGACATGACGACCAATCGCAGACTACCTTTGGAAATGACAGAAGGCTTCGCCGATAAGTTGGCTGCCAGTGCTTGCCTAGTCGGCGCAACAAGGTCGCTTGATCGGATCCGATAAGAATAAGCACCAGAGGCACGACATAACGCAGTTAGCAATCTTTAAACCGGCCCTTAATCGGACAAAAGGTGAAAATAGGCATTTTGTCCGACCTTTTATAGGCCAGGCCTAAAGTTTGCCGAGTGCGTTGTGCGAGGTACCTGCGCCAACAGACTATATTGAGAATAGGGAAACACTTTTATGGAACAACTTTGCTACCGCAAGTAAAGGGGAACACCTTACTCCTTGACATTTAGACACCAACAATTGTGCATTATTTGAGAGGATGTCGTCGACCAATGCCGGTGCGCAGCAGCTCCGATCGGAGGAGTGATCGAGCAATGCTGACAATTCAGTTCCTGTTTTCGGTAAGACCAAACAATGGTACTTGACACTGGTCACGCTGGCTATGTATATGCGGTCGCATTCCACCCTGACGGAAAGCATGTTTTGGGCGGGAGTACCAATCAGATTCAACGATGGCAACTTGCAGACGGTAAAGAGGTGGGGAAGCAAACAGGAGCAGAATTGTATGTCATTTCGGTGTCGAGGAATCACAAGTGGATAGTGTGTGGAAAACTGGCAGGGGTGGAGCAAGCGTGTGGGATGGAGAGATGCATGAAGGGCCCATCGACGTAGAGGGCGGAAATGCAGTGTGAGCGGTCGACATCCCGATTCGACCGGGTTTGCCACAGTGGCGATGCGGCGAGTATTTGGAGCATCATTAGTATATTGAACTGAGAAGAGACTCGTTGGCCCGCTCGAACACGTCGGTATCAAATGGAATCAAATTCTCCCCGGATGGTGAGTACCGTATCGCCACTACATTCCACGGTCCCTCGATCCACATTTTCAACAGTCACAGTGGCAATGAGCTCATCACCATCCCGACTAGGGCCATACCTACACAGGGTCCATGTACTCCGCTTGCATGGTCAGATCACCAAATTTTTGCCGCATCCCTCGACAACAAAATCAGATCCTTCGACGTCTCCACTGGGTCCCAGCTTGCCAAATCATCAACTTTCTACGACGGCATCAATGACATCCCCTCTAACGCTCTTGCTGACAACGAAAAATTTATCGTTGCTGTTGCAAAGCATTCAATCTCCTTCCTGGGTATATCGACACTGACTCGGATCAGTGACGGAGTCACTGAGGACAGTGCAGAAATACAGTCGATTGCCATCTCCCCAGACAGCAGCTATATTGTGACTGGACGACATGACGGGAAAATTGACATCCATCGTCTCAGCAAGATTACCTCTGACTTATATGGTCCTTTCCGTGCAAGTAGATAAGTCTCGCTCCATCTCCCATGCTGACAAACTATGTAGGCATCTCGCGACGAAATACCACAAGATGAGTAACCTTTGACCTCGGATAGGCATGACAATAATCCACCCGACTCAAATTTGGTAGGGGTTTGTCATTTCGTCGCCGAGAGCACTGCGCTGACTCTGTTGTGTATGTACCACAGGAAGAACCTGGAAAATCCAGCTCACCCGAGTCCAAAGGACACAACGAATATGGTGACGATCCCCTCGAAGTGTTAGTTTGTTCGTTTCCGCCTTGAAGCAAGTTCTCACAACTGCATGGGTTGAGGTGCCGTCCAGCTCACCCGCGCCTCAGTTCGACTTTGACGAGGTTGGTGATCGCTACATTTTTATCTTGCTTCCGTGTTGACGCTGCTGGAGCCACCATCCCCGACCCTTCTGACCATCCCCAGGAGCATGAGATACTGCCGTCAGATAGTGTTCCAGTGATCTCCACTCCAGAGGCAAGGGCAAGGCAAAATTCCGACACTGTCGAGTCATCGCATGGCCATTCAATACTTGAAAAGTGGCTACGAAAGAAGAGTAATAAGGTCATCACTTCACATAAGCCTGACCGACGTTCCGGAAAGTCCCGCCAACCTACCGACCATCGATCTCCTTCCCACTCACTACCGAGAGTGGATGACACGGACGAGGGACCTTCATGGATGGTTGCAGGCAAACCTAAGCGAGCGGGTGCCCTTCCTTGATAGACGATCGAATGTGGTACGTCCAACATATCGTCTTAGCGGACGGTCGCGACATCGGCTGGAACCGAAAAGGTTCGCAAGATCTGCATTGAGTGCGCATGCGGGGACTTATCAGACACTACAGCGTAAATCGCCCGTCAAGGTCACTGTTCCCACCCATCCCCACAACGATGCTTCCCGTAACGGACAACGTACTACCGATGCAAGGGAAGCGGACCCAGTTTGTCTTTTTCTGGCGATGGTGGTCCTCATCACGATCGCTCATGTCCTATTGGCCACAACAAGAGACTAATCCACCTGAACAATCGGCTGCGGGGGTCCATATAATGGCACATGTGATTTCCTTCGGTTTAGACTATTAAACTCACAGCGGATCAGCATCAGCCAGGATCAGACGGTGCTGTCGTCTCGATCCGGATACCTACCGTTTCGATCAAGTTACCCGCATAGTTGATGTGTATTCACTCAGATACACATAACGGGACGCATTGATCCAGGTGATCCAGAGCGGTTCATGTGGATTCCATGCTGAATCGGGAATATGTTGACATACCAATCTTGGAGTTCATGTCACCTCGCATAGCCTCAGTACGAGTCCTAATAAGCCCGTCCATGATCGGGGTTGCCAGAATATCCACTCAACGGTCATTGATGAAGTCTACCCACACGAAGGCTGTGGTCAGAGGACAGTGTCTGACTGATGAGAACTGTTACAGGCGTACAGAACGTCTAGTGAGACGAACATGTGCGTCTACTAGTGTAGTAAGATCCAACTTTTGGAAAGGACGTCAGTGTCTCTCTCGGTGCTCAATTTCTTGTACGGAAATTAGACCCCGGTGACGGGCTTGCATGTCATCCAAGCATATAAGAGGGATACCATCGTCATGTGGAGAAGTACTTATACGTGACATGTCTATTTGGTAGGGCCCAGGGTGGTTTAATTGAAGGATACGTAGTCGCGAGTCTCGCGACACCGCGTAATGCATAATGCATCGATAGAAGACAACGTAGGCAATGGGCTATGTATTACCAACCTTTGTTTAGCCTGAAGTTGTTGGAACATGTCCATGTCTTTCTCGCGTATCGGGGCGGCACATCATGTCACGCGTTGTCGTCACCTTATCTTCTCCTGCTGTGTCACGTTTCTCTTTGAAACATCCCCAGACAGCAACCCCGCAGCGCTATAGCGTTGTACACGTCAGTAACCAAACTTGGTGAGAGACAGAACACACAGCCAGTCTCTGAAACTATCCCATTGTCAGGCAACGTCGACTCGTCCGCTTCATACCCACCGTCCCCCTTTTTATCTGCGCACGTTTCTTCTCCAAATCTCCCCCCCGTCCCAACTTCTTTCGGTTTTACCATGTCTTCCGAACGTTCTTCTACTTCTGCACGATCCCGGCTCCGTTTGAGGTCGCGTCCAGAGGCCCGGTGTTCCGATGTGGCTTCTCTCCCGGAATGAAGTTCGATGCGAGTGAGAAGGCGGTTGCAATGACACGACTGCCACCGCTAGCGGTCCTGTGAACATGTCCACCAGCCCCCTCGGGGGGCGATTCGTCGCTGAATCAACCCTCTCGTGCACCGCGAAGTGCGTTGGCATCTGCGCTCGATCCCTTGTCAACAAACGACCGATCGTAAACAATCTGGTTGGCAGGGGGGTTAGCCATCGCTGCTTCGTCATGATACAAACCTTCTGGTGTGATGCAACGCGTCAAGGAATATGAACATGACATACGTGAGGGGGGTGATCTTGTCGGACGCACTGGAGACTCTCCCTTTCTTCTACGCCGAACAAACTCGGGAAAGTACGGGTGAACGTTTTGGACGGGGGGTCATTATCACGCGTCAATGACACCGCGATGGAACAGGTTGATCGACGCAATCGCACCCCTGCAACCTCTCATTTGAAGGTTGGTCAGAACACTCTCGTTTCAAAAAAAAAAGAGAGAGAAAGAAACTCGACGTGTCTGACGGGGCAGCAGCGAGCGCACGACAGACTTTGTCCTCCTCGTCGAGTCATATTCTAATTTCAATGTTTCTGAGAAAGTAGAGTCTCGTTGTAGGAATCATGCACGTTACCAGCAGTAGGCTCTGTCGTGTGTGGATGGCAAAAGTAGTAGTAGTAAGCTTACTTACAAGATTTTGCCCAATCTAGGGAGACGCTTCTTCGGGAAGTCGACGAATCGCAACGCTGTGAGATGCTTTCGCCTCTTTTCACGATCAAGGGACGCACGGAATTCAAGAGATCAGACATTGGTGGCTGTAACACCACCATTAGCGTGAACACTAGGGAATGCATCGGGAAACAGCTCGTCTTGTTCGGCATCACTGTCCAGCGGCAGCAGAGGTGCGCGTTTACAAAACGGCTCCGTCCCTTTGTCTGTCGACATCTATCCATAAACTATGCACAACTGTATCACTACAATGTCAAGTGTGTTACACAGACATTGGGATCCTCGGGATAACTCACCGTAGAGGCACTCGCGTCGACCGTCGGGCGTTGCGTTCTCGAGTACACGCAGGACCCAGACCACAAAGTCTAAGACGGTTTGACACCTCTGACCGCGTTAACGCCTCTGGAGATGGTTGGCGAACAGTGGCCCATCCTCGTTGATGTATTTCGCCCTTGCCTTGAGTTCGAATCTCGGTGGCAGGTTCGCCAACATCGAGACCGCGATGCCTCTCCTTGACGTGTAAACATCCTTGCTCAGCGACCTGGCCAAAGATGTCCAAGCATCGTCGTCGAAACCAGTTTCACGTACGAAACCTCGGAACCAAGGTATGTCACTGATCAACCTCGGTTTACCAACTGCGCTTCAAGTTGCATGGTGTGTCCCCGTTCCATCGTCCCTCGTAGCTATGTTTGTCGCCGTTAGCGGTGCTTGGCTGGACCGAAACTAACCTGTCTCCCAAGGGATTGTCCCGCTTGATCCAGGAAATCGAGACGATGGTCTGCCTGACGTGGTCTGTGCATCTTCTCCTGTGGGTTTGGATGATATGGAGGGTTTGCGGCCTAAATAAGTCGTTTCTCGTGCTATGTAGACCATGGTGGCGGTTCAGGGCCTCGACCTTCTCATCACACCCGTGACGGTCGAGGCAAACGAACGAGAGAGCGTGCCAAAACGGTGTCTAAAAATGTGCCAGGGTCATGATTCAAGCTAAGGAGCGAAAAAGGACGTTAGAAAAATAATAAAATAAAATAAAAGAGCAAATGCTAAGACAAGTCAATGAGGATACATCTAAGGTCCCGTGGGTATGACCTTTTCAATCTTAATGGGGTTTGAAAGAATTCAACTTGACACACTCCCACAGCCGCACATCTTGAACTGGGAATGATTCAGTTGTGCCATGATGCATGGTTCAATAGTCTAGATGATCCTACCTGCTTGTTGCAGTGGGAAATAACTGTACACATACTAATGGATTATCAGTATTTACATGCCCCCATAGGGTACTGAGCTTGAGCATCACTTGAAATGATGTTCTGCCAAATGTGGATGATGCAAGTTTGAAACTCGTCTGCAACATTTATTTTTTTTGGCTGCAAGGCGATCCATCAAGGGAGGATCGGCACAGACGCCGCTTTTCAGGCTCCGACATTGCGCTTGCATATGGAAACTCTCTCACGTTTTCCCCTTTGTCCACCACCACGACGTTGGAGTCGTCTTACAGATCGCTTAGATCGTCATCTTAGAGTACATATACTGATATATTATGAGGATCTACATCCCCCTGTAGGGTAGTGAGCTGGAACGTCACTCGAAATGATGTTCTGCCAAATACGGACGATGCGAGTTCGAAACTCGTGGGTGGCGTTTACTTTTTTGGCTGTTTTGCAAGGCAGTTCTCAAGGTCATTGCGCACCTATTACCATTGACCTCACGTTTGACAGCAGAGCCGTAAAAGGGGATGTAAAACAATGCTGTGAAATAGGATGATTACTGTAAACGAGCAACTGGCGGACAGCGTGATGCGGCGAGAATGGACACGGATAATGTTTTTAATATCCTGCATACGTATCATGGACATTTCTTAGTGCTGCCGCGAGATGAGGTCGATCAATGAAGCCTCGGAGTTTCACCAGCCGCATCAGTAGACTGAGGCGGAACGGCGGGGTTCGGGATGGGCTACACTCGGTTTCTTCGTTAGTAGGACCCTTGGGCCGTACTTGCGTCGCAACCATGACTGGCGAGGTCGTTGTAATGCATAGACTCATCCATTTCTCCCAATAGTGAATAAACAGCATAGCATTGGCCAATGACTACACGTATTGAATCATGACGCTATCCCCACTGGTCGAGACATTGGTCAGAACCGTGTTGTTTTGTCTAATGTCAAAGATGGTAGTGGCGTTATCGGGGGTATAGGTCTCGTTCCCGGGGCCGGTGGCCACGGCGTCCTTAAATGTGACATTACTAAAGTTTGCAAGGGGAACAAGATCACCGTTATCGTCCTGGTAATCTTCCACGATCCACTCCCCATCCTGACGACAAAGGGGATCAGAGGAATTGAGATTCTGAGTCACGGTCTGGCCGTTAGTCAGATTCTCGATCGTTGCAGTACCAGAAGTCGCGGAGGAAGCGAGGACAGTGAGTCTGATGACATCTCCAGCAGAGATTGTGATGCCTGAGAAATTATAGGAAGGTTCGGGGTACCATTCGTACCAGGCTGTAAGGAACAGTGAGATAGGTGTGAATACATGGGTTCAATGCCACATTACCATAAACTGCAGGTGGACCGTCTTCAGCGGTGAACACAATACCGGTCTGAAGAATAGCAGTTTGACAAGTGTCACCATCGATACCAACCCAGGCGGCAGCAGAAGCCCCTGTCGCACCCGAAAGAACGGGGACGGTGATGGTCCCGGTAACAATGGTGAACGTTCCCTTGACGGGGATGAGGTCGTGTGCGATCACGGACTAGGAAAATGTTACAGACGTTATCCTTCGTCAAGACAGCGCCAGCCCAATTGTGGGTGTATTGTGTGCTGAGAACAGAATCAGCAACCAACCCTAGACGGTTGCTGACCCGGGACCGAATGCCCTCACTACGGTGAGCAATGCGAGCGCCAAAGTCAGGATGAAAAGCCAGGACGACGGGGGCAACCAATAAGCTAGTGAAAAGAGCGAGATTGAAGAGCATGATAGACGTAAATGGCGTGAGGGAGCGGAGATCGTTGCAAGAATGGGAGCCCGGGCGTGGCGTCGAAAGAATTTACCTCTGGGCTTTTAGCCTTTTATACGTACCTTTAACCGAGGAAATTTACATGCTGTACCACTGCGGAGAGTTCTGCTTGTCGTTCGTATCATGGCTACCAAACCCGTAACGGTCAACGGCGCAGACATCTTATCCTTCGATTGATGCGAAGTTCTTACCTTCACTAAAGTGGTAGGCATCATGCACAGCGTAACTCGGTTGGTTCATGAAGACTTGCCTCTCGGATGAGCAAAATGTCGGGTTGCTGTCGCTCAATTGTTGCGGCCTTGCCGGACTTTGAAAGACTTGTCCTGGCAACCCCTCGGGTCTGAAAGCTGGCACTGCGCTTAGTGAGGTGAGTATTGTAACAATATGAGATTAGCTGTGCTGCCGCCGCGAGATGAGGTCGACTACCTCGAACCTGCCAGTGAACGGTGTCGGAGTTTCACCTGAGGCGCGCCGATCGGTTATAGACTAAAGCGTCTCTTTTCCGAAATTGTGCAGTGCGTTCCCTTACATAACAGGAATTGTTTGTAACATCTATGTTGGGAATTAAGTGAGGTATAAAATATTTTTACTAAGTTTAATGGGCCGTGGTTTTTTCCTTATCAGAGATTACCACGCACATGAGCCAAGCCACCCCTCTTCCATGAGGAGCTCCTATCATGTTGCTCTCAATCTTTATCTTCCATTGTCGATTGAGAGGAGACCTTCTAAGCTATATTTGTTCTTGCGCACTTCACACTTGAACCATCTTCTATGACTGATACAAATGAATCAAGTGCAATGTCAAGAATCACCAGAACCGGATCTGGGGAATCAAGAAATTTGGTCGGAACAATCTCCTCTCAGTACTTCGCTGGAAATTCAGGAGGTGACAACCTTCAACCACAACCTGAATTCAAAGAAGTGTGCCTCTCCTCACTTGAAGACTTCAGGAAAGGAAAAATTGATAGGACCACTGTGACCACTCATATTGCAATGGCTGTTGCTGGCGCCTGCTTGCCTGATGCTGAGGAAAGTCAAACTTTCAAGAGGTATTTTTCATTCATCGATCGGGATGACAACGAGTTGCGCACAGCAGGCTTGGAAGCTTGCGTTGATAGAACAGGATCTCACTGCCCTGTGAAAGAAGCTCATGTTGGCCAAAACCATGGACTAGGAGACCAAATGGACAAAGAGATTGAGATTGATGCAGCCCAAGACCAAATTATTGGATCGTCTAGCGGATGCAAAGGAAAATCCAAAGCCAAGGACAAAGAGGGGGAGAAGTCTGAGCCATCATGTAAATCATCCCGCGACATCAGGGATGATTTCAGCACCACTGCTTAGTCATCTGACAAGTCCAATCCCTCTTCAACAGTGTCTGTTGGAACTTCCGTCACAACCACCCGGCGGAAAAGGATCAAGTTGGATCTCAGGTACCTCAAACGAGCATCAAAGACTGCTGAAGCGAAAGGAGCTGCCGCACCACTGCAATGAACCAACAAGTTGCTTAACAACTGGTTGCAGGACTTCAAGGAGGTTGTCAGGAGATTTAACCTTTGCCCCAGCAGGCCCGAGTTCCTGCTTGGAGAGCTTAAAAACATCCTCGGGGGATGTTTCGTCAACCTTGACACTGTACTCATGTATCATTACTCCTCACACACATCTGAAAAACACACAGAGAAAATCGGAGAACTGGAATTCATGTTCTTGCCCTCTTTCTTTGCTCGCATGGTTGAAACTGCACCCGATTGGATCATCGCATGGGGAAGAACTGAACAAATGTACAGATTCATCTTTCCTTTCTGTGTTGATGAATTCCATCAATATGGCGAGTTCATATCCCAGATGTTTACCCAACATCAACCAGAGTTCCACTTCTGCGTCAAACAATTTGACAAAGCAATTCGGAAGTGAATTGGGAATTGTCACAGTCTCCTCTTCACCCAGATCAGTGAATTTGCTGACCTCCAGTCCTCTCATTTCCTCCCCTCAGGGATTCAGTACAACAGTGGCGCACCAACCAGGTCTCTTGCAAGAACACAACCTGCTCAGGCTCAATGCTCTGAACCCTGCCACAAATACAATCAAGGGACCTGTTGCTGGTCCGCTGATGCCTGTTACGACTACCACCCGGTAGGCGTAATAAGTAGACACGAAGCGTAGAACCGCCTTGAGCCTAACTCTTGTTGGTCCTAACGGCGTAGGATTCCTT
>JBBPQP010001219.1:0-11987 GCA_038092555.1 Boletus subgraveolens | reverse complement strand
TAACCAGGGAGCCGAACACTGACACCACGAACACCAAGAAAACTCCAGTCAAAGCGGTTCCCATCGTTCTTGGAGGTATAGAGAAGGATCCTCCCTTGCTCAAATGCAGGATCATCAAGGATTCTGATGATGAAGATGGTACAACCTTCCAGTGGCCACTATCTCATTCTAGATGCCAAATTCCCCCTCATATGCCCCTTCGTGCACTTCGCACTATCAGGACCTTTCCTGTTCCTCTCAAGCCCGTCGAAAACTGACTGGTATGCTTAGAACCTTAGATGCAGTGTATTAATATATTTTGCTCTCGACATTGCGCATGTACCAACACATTGTCCAACTCACAATACATTCTTGTGCAACCTTTATAGTGCGCCATACCCCTCATTGCCATAAAGATCATCGTCATCCACTTCACCATCATATTCACGAGGGTTCTCATCCTCATGGTCATCAATATCACCCTCACGGTCGACATTGCTTTCATCATCACTTCCCATTTCCATCACTCCATCCCACTCTAGCTGCTCATCGTCTTCCTATTCCTCTCCCACCTCAACCTCTACCAGCGCATTGCCAGCATCCCCATCTGCTTCTTCATCATCCAATCCAGGACTGTCATCTGAAGCCTCTCCTCCTCTGACGTCCTCTCTGTTGGTACCCTGGTCAGACTCCAGAAGGTCGTTCCAATCCCAAGTTGCTTTGTGCCCAATCCCACCACCTTGTAAGCGCATAAACATATCCCGATCCACAAACCTAAAGAGTCAAATCATTAGTGAACCAGCCGTATTATTAGAAACACGTACATGTTAATGTAGTAGTAATTCCAATCTTGGCTGTCTGACGCACCATCCTGTTTGCGACGAGCCTTCGAGGGACCAAGCAGTTCATCTGTTGAGTAGTATGCAAATGCAGGGATCAAATGTACCCCTCGCACAACACTATCCAGGTCGACAAAACCAAATGGATCAAGTGAATTGCTGTTTTCAAAGAACCAAAGGTGATACAGTCGCTTCTCGCCCCAGCCTGACAGATAATTCATGTCTCGTCCAAACCAGCGAATGAACAGGACATTCATCCGGGTTGGTTGTGAGAAAGGCAAGTATACATTCTCCTGTACCTGCACAAGAACATGAAAGATGTGAATGACGCGAGTGTACCAATACGGATGACTTCTTTCATCCTCATGAGATAGGACCATAATGTCAGAACAACTAAGTGGATTGATACAGTCTTGCTCGCATCGTAAATCATAGGTGGTGTAGTTGACAGACAATGTGCGGTAAAAGTAGATATGGTTGTCCTTGATGTTAATACAGAGCCGGTCGTCTTCTGAGAAGTCATGTTCATCACCATTGTATTCCAGACCAAGGATGCGAGCAAACAGATGATCCTGGAGACGAGTCAAAAAATTCTGATTCTAATCAGTATGGTAAACATGAATATAACACCCAACAGCTTACATCAAATGCGAAGTCACCTTGATGCTCTGCAAGCCAGGCGGTCAGGTTGTCAGACATCCAGGAAGACTCAGCAATGTAATAATGGTCTGATGGTAACATTTGAACCCATCGCCTCGACTGTTTCTCTTCATTCAGCTGTTGGCGCACTGTGTTGAATTTCCTGATGAAATGTTCAATAGCTTCTTGATTTGCTATGCTCGCAACCATAGAGCTCTTCTTTTTTCCAGACTGTGGATATTGCCATTTCAATTGGCAGTGTTCTAGCTCACCCTGTCAAGAATGTGAGAATAGATGAAAATCCAGGAAGAGAGCCTACTGTTTGAGTTGTGTAGTTGTCAGTAGTACCATATTGTCTAATCGTGTTTGGATAGTCAGCAAGGGCATGATATTTGTATGTCATAAGGTTCAGACGCTTGAGCTTTACCCTCATTCTTATTGCAGGGGCAGCACCCTGTCTTGCAGTGAGAGCAGCCATCCGACAGCCACGGGCAGCACTTTCTTGAGGAAGTTCAGTCGTTTGGTAGTTGTCACATGTCTCTGTTTGGAACTTGGCCACTGAGTGCCAAAGAGATTCAATCGCCCCTTCAAAAAAGCTGAGAGTTTTCTCAGTATGGATTCAAAGCTTGGCATAACCATGCCAAGTTGCCAGGTCAAATAAAACATTGAGTATGATGGAATTATGCGGAGCTGGGAGAAGGCCTTTGAAGCAAGGCATTGCACACTATTGTTTTGCTCAAGTCAGTAATAAATAGTTAGTGAGTATGTTCAAAATCAACCTGAAGGAGATTTTCAAAGTCTCGTGCAGTGATGTGCTTCAAGCTTGAAGCATTCTTCTCGAACCTCTGGATTGTTCCCCTTCCAAAAGTTGGTACCCTTCTGTACCTAATGACATGTATCAGTATTGCTTCATAGATAACAAGATAATATACCTATAGTTCAGTTGCTTGATTGCAGAACCACCTTCCACAAACAGAATATGCAACAAATGTGTGAATATTGCCTTTCAGACACCCAATTCGAACTCATGAAGTAGGTCAACAACTAACAACAAAAAAAAATTGAATTCCTCATCTGAGATTCACTCAGTGAAGGCATTCTGAATATATTAGTATATGAGACATTGAGACAGACAAGATAACATACACGAGTGGGAACCAAGGACTCATCATCGAGTACTTTCTTAACACGCACCCCATTAATACTTGTGCCGTGCTTAAAAATCAAACTGCGTGCTTTTTTCACCTTCTCTCTGAGGCTCTGGTTGCTTATCCAAATACTATTCAATCGGGTAGTCATATCATGTCATGATCCCATATCAGGAATATCTGCCTTTGCAACCAAACACCGGGGACAAGGGCACTTTCCTAGGAACTTGATGCAGGTGAGTAGGATTCTAGATACAATCAGTTCCAATCAAACATTTGGGTCACGTACACGTACTTCTTGGGGTAATCAGCTGAGTAACTAAAAAATTGGATGTAAACACAATGAGTGATTCCATCGAAAAACTTGATCACAATGCCATTTTTGTAGGTGTCAACAAGGTGGTCATTGAGGAGCAGCGTCCAGATTGCATGCATCAACTCACGCTTGCAGTGCATGTAAACCTCGTCAGATGACGCCTCACCATAGTACCTGCTGTACTCGTCTTGGAAATTATCTGGCAGCTAGAAGAAAAGTCAGCATCACAATCTAAAGATAATGAATGACATACAGCAGGAATATAAGCGAGATGATGGCATGCATTCCCCATGGGCTTCCCATGGACATATTTCGACTGGTTGCCAAGGTAAAGATAAATTGGCCAGAGGGAAGCATTACCAAAATTAGCCAACTGGGTGGCATCAGACCAAAGCATGATCGGAGCTACAACACGCTCCATATTATCTCCAGGCTCGCGCGGGAGTGAGTGAACCAATTGATAGGCATCAAGGAATGTGGGGGATGAATAACTTTCACCAAATACACGAATCTGCTCATTATTGTCTGAGATTTGCCAATATTCTTCATATGGAACATTGTGGAATGTTGAGGAACTTGGGCTTTGGAATGCAAAGGTAATGATATCCATGATATCACGATGGTACACACCATCAACTGTTAGCCTAGGGATATTGGGATCATGTTCTGAAGTGTATTTAATGCGCTCGTGAGGAAGTGGGATCATCACAGATGATTGCCACCATCCGTGGGTGGTATTGAAAGGATTCGAGGAATCCATAAGAAACTTCTCTATTCGCTTCCTCTCCTGGTCATGGCTGAAGCTTGTGTTGACCATTGGGTCAAAGTGTGGGTCCTGAATGTATGTCTACAAGCGGTCCAATTTGTCAGCAGATTTTATGGTCCCCCCGGAGTATTGCCAAGCCATGAGAAGTCCTGTGGTCGGCGAACTGAACACTGAGTACAGGATATCGGTTGATATCTCCAATATCCCATCTGATGAGTCAGCATCCTCATCCTGGAGGGTAGGGGCATCGGTGACAGCCACAAGATCATCCTTTCAAAGTATTCTGGAATATCTTGGATATATCCTGAACATCCCCATTTCGTCTCACATTGTTTTGAACCTAATAGAGCATAAGGGGGGTGGTGAGTGAGATGGCAGTGAGGATGGAGCTTCAGAAACAGCAGAACAGGGTAGATAGTCCTTGTAATGTGCCAGAAGATGAATCCATCGTCCAGTATGCGAGGAGAGCTGAGGGGGGGAGTGAAGGATAGGCGAGCTGCCTTGTGAAGGGAGGGGGAATGATGGGAGCTTCGGAGAATTGTTTGATGGCCTGGGTTCACTCTGAGGCTTGTAAAAGAAAGAACAATTATGAGAAGCATACAAAACAACAATAACCCTGAACATACCATTCCAACATCATCGTTGAAAAAATCTCTGCTGTAACTCTGCGAAGCAGGTTGCAGGGAAGGTGAGTGGGATGCATGTGAGTGTGTGACAGCTTTTACCAGTGAACCATGGCAGACAAGTGATCCAGCCTTTCGAAGCTTTCGTTTGTTCTTCAAGAGACATTTCTGAGACTGTAAAATGTCTAGCTGGAGTCGTTTCTTGGCCTTGCATATTGCCTCATGAGCATGAAGGCATGTTTGTGTCTCGAACAACCTGAGACAGCTGAAACACGACAATTCATCGTCCATGTTGAAGGGGAATGTTGCAGGTGATGTTCAGACATGATCTTGATGTAGTGAGGAGCCTTTTAAAGCAGTATATTGGGTTCTCTGAGCAATACTACATGTACTGTATAGTAAATTACCTGCCAAATGTGGTTCAAATCAAAGGTCAGCGACTAGTAAGGTAACGATGTACCTCTTAAGTTGCTCCAAGGTGAGTATCGATGATGGTGGTCAGAAATGACACATGTTATCAAATCGGATCAGATTGTAGTGGTCAGTCAACAAGACAATACAGATAAGTCCCAATATGGCACTATCTCATTCAATCCCACGCTGAGAGTATTAGCTAATCTCTCCCAATATGGTGCTCTCTCATTTGACGTTCTCTCTCTCTTACTGCCATCATGCCTACCATCCTCAGCTCCGATGAGGAAGTCCTTTCCTCTGGTGATGAATCAAGGAAAACTCGCAAAGAGGACAGGAAGAGCAAGAATTGTAACAAGAAGAGCAACAAGAAGAGCAGCAAGGATCACAAGGGTGACTTGTCAGACAAGAAGGGAAAGGAAGTGAAGACCAAAAAGTAAGTGTGGTAGTTTATGATTGATGAAACTTGATACTGATACATAATAGGTCCTCCAAAGACTTAGGTCCCATTAAGGGTGAATTTATATCCGTGGCGTGTACCATTGCGTGCTGCATTGATCTTTGGTGCGAGGTCGACAAGGTGATCAGGGTCGCATAACTGTTAGAACGGGATGAAACTAGCAAGGCCAGTGGGATCAATGAGGACGAAGGTGTCAAGAAGCTTTGCACTGAACGGCTGAACAAATAGTAAGTCCTCCTGTATGGTGCCTACGAAACTAAATATTATTATAGCAACAATGAAACACGCCAGCACTTCCTCCACACTTATCGTAGGATCCTGGAAGTCACACCAGGCCTCTCGCCACTCGTCAAAGATGCCAAATGTGCTGCAGAGTTAGCCGTCATCACACAAAAGGTAAGGTTCTTCACAGTAACCATGCATATATGCACATGTACAAGTGCTAATGTGGCAAATAGATGAATGAGACCATTCATGGGACGAGATCAATCAATGCTACTAAGCTAAGGAGCTACATCGGGCAATATGCGGCACCAGATCCTTACAAGGCAGCCCTCGATCCACCAATCATCAATGTAACTGGCCAGGAGGCAATGGGTTTGAAACATCCTGTTCTCACACGCTTTATATGTTCCGCAGACAAACTCAAACAATTTATGGAGAACCCTGAGGAGTAAGTGAGACATTTATGGTGTTTCCTCACTAATACAAGCTTGTTTGAATTCACTGCATCAACCATAACAGGACACGAAAACTCCTCGAATGCGGGAAGATACCCTTGAAGGCAAAGAGTTTTCCTGTCGTATTCTGGAGTGGCGACAAGTATCCTGGAGACGATTACGATGCTGAGGATATGTGTAATGGGCTATTCTGTGGCTACATGCTTATCCGGGTACGTTCTACAGTTCCATTGGTGATGCAAATTGAAGGAGCTGGGTAGATTGCGCGGCACATATTCATTGGGCCAACATCTGCTTTGAATACTGCTTCAAAGAAGGGTTCAAAGTCATGCAACGCAGTCCTTCACGATATGACCACCATGGAACCGGAACACATCGCCTATGTTTGTGTTCAAGTAAGTATTCGTTTCAGTTGTGTTTTAGTGATCTTATCTTTTTTTTTCAGACATGTTTCAGGATCTCATCAATGTCCTCCTGGAACGAGAAGGAAGGTGAATTCAGCTACCTTGAGCTATACCGCTTCGTGGTCTCATTCATCCGTGATGCAGTCGATACCAAATGGAAAAAGGATCTCTTGAAGTGGTGGAACGTGTAAGTATTTCACTTGTTTTGAATTCTTCACTCAGATTGCTTTGTCATGTAGGCAGTTATTTGGGAACGAGAAGGGTCACAGATTCACTGAGAAAATGAAGACAGAAGGCAGTGTTGCGTCCTCATCATCCAGGGCCACAGAAACGGATATGATGGAACTAATGCACGCACAGATGGTGGCTCATATGGCAGCAAAGTCAAAGGCTGCCAATACCTTGGCTGGCTCGACTGGTACTCAGATGCGTGTTGAACCCTCTGAGGGACAGGTCCCGTCTCCCCCACTTTCATCCGATGTGGACAACAATCACAATTTCCACTCGTCACCTGTTCCTGACCCGTTACCTTGGCACAATACAACACCCCCACGGGCTCTCTTCTCACCACCTCCTGTTACTCCATCGTGCCATCATGCCACATCCCCGCATACGTTGTCTCATCGGGATTCTGCTGTGCGTCATCAGGTGCAATCCTCTGGTACTCCGTCGCCAGTAATCCCCCATCGCCTGGCCCCTCGGTCTGGTATCCCATCCCCAGTCATTCCCCGTCATTTCACCACACGTTTTCATAGCACAGCAGTCATTGCAGATGAAGATGAAGATGTTGAAGAAGATGTCACTCCACTCTGAGTCCCAGTGAAGAAGATCAAAGGCGCAATGGGGAAGAAGAAACATGCTGGCAATGAGGATTCTACTACTCCAATTACTAGTGAGGTTGAAGTTGACGAACCCACTCCAATCCCAACAAAGAAGGCCCGGGGAAGGAAGAGCACCAAGAGTAAGGGTAAGAAACGTACTGCGGATGAACTCGACAACGACAAGACTGCCGCTGATGGAGATCATACTCGGAAATCGAAACACCAGCGTACTGGCAAGTAGGCCGTCTCAGGTGCATACTGGAGTCTTGATTTCTTTTGGTGCATACTCAGTGTACCCCATCACAGGGCTTGATTCCAATCAGCTTTCTCTCATCCATACCTGTAATGCTGTGGATTCCAATACGTGTATCTCTTGTCTGCACCTGTATCGAAGTAGACTGCAATGGATCGTCGTGTATCGCTATATATGGTCCTGTGTGCGTGGGTGAGATTATACTAATAGAGCGGGTGTCTGATAGAACACCTGGAGATAATATGGTTCGATTCGACCATTTGAGTTCCTAGCTATGGCCATATATCCTCGACCTCGGGCGGCCTATAAAACATTCAGACTACAGGCCTCGTATGATCAAGTATATATGTATATGGGTATATTCATGTTTTACTATTTTTGTGATGTTGTGACCATCCATGTTCCGCTGCGAATGGAGCATAGGGGCATCATGTTCAAACCCTTGGTATCCCGGAGCGGGATCGAGCACAGGGTAGCAGAGTTGACAAAGTGGTAGGGTGGTAGTGACTGGAAGTAAACCAGTCCCCTTCCGAAACTGAAGGATTCGAGATATGCCTTGAACATCAAACTTGGCAATTTGCCACAAATCATGTTGTACATAACTTGTTGCGGGGGTACACCTAACTCGTAGGATAGCAGCCTGAAAACTGTGCATTTCTTCCCTATACCGACAGTAGATACAAGGTTCTAAAGGATGGTACATATACAATGCACACGGGAGTCGTCGTGTTGAAACTGTCGCGCCAAGCAAGGTTATTAATAGTAGGACCTTGCACAGAAAGCCCAAATTCATTCACCGCAGAGCCACCACCACCACCATCGATCAGCGACTGGTCTCGAACGCCTGAGCGACCATCCTCTTAAAATGATCCGCCGCCCGCCAACAATGATCCCCATGACGGACGCGGACATCCAAGATGTCCGCGCGCTCGTCGCCCAACAAAAAGCAGAACACGAAACACGCCAAAAGGTGCTTCTCAACATGAAGAAACTCACAGACCTCCCGGACCTGGTCGCGGAGGACCCTGCGACAGCCACGCTTTTCAAACACCTCACCGACAAGATGCGAGACCATGACGAGAGGCATAGGCGACTGGGAATTCCGCCTGGAAAGAGTTCGTTCTGATGCTTGTTTTGATTCTGGTGCGTTGTATCTTGCCGTCCCCGTCGTTTCGTTGGCTGATCCATTTGTGTTCTATCCCATGTCTGCATCAGCTGAGACATATATCGCCGTGAAAGTACTGTGCAGGAATACTAGGACATGTATGAATGTACGAACATGACGTAGCAAGAATATCGCAGTGGTATAATCCTCGCCTAACCGCAAGACAGCAATGAGGTCCATCTCCTCTATCTGAGACCAACCATGCGTCATGCCCAATGGAGTAGGTATCCTTTCATTGCTCCCGACAGATATCATGTCGAAAGCCTTGGGGATGGAGTAAGGCCTATACAATCGTCCTCCCGCACCATATTTATCGCCTGCTACAGTCAACGTGATTTCACTTATCTCCCTCCTGTGGGATACATGGGCACTGCTTGCAGAGGCGTCGGATGGAGGTAGTCGTTGAAGGGATTCAGATCGGCAAGGTGACGCCGACACAGTAAGCAGAAAAGCTCGATACCTTCACCAAGTTAATCCCAGACCAACTCCTCGGAGGTTACACTGTCAAGGTAAGTTCATTCTCATCATCTTGTTACCATCACTCTGATACGGTCTAGAGTGACCACAACAGGTGTCATCCGGGGTAGGTTGGTGGTCCTCCGACTGACGGATAACGGATAATAGAAGAACCCGAGATCTGAGTTTCAGGAATTCAAAGCTCACACCTGAGATTCGTGACGGAAACATCCATGCGTCCCAGGTTTTTGTTTCCTGTGTTTCTGCATGCATCTACGGCAATCTCAACACAAACATCTTAGGTATGCCTTGAGCTGAACTACATGCATGACTGCAATCTTACGGAAACGGCCTCCATCTCATGTCATGCATCTGTTCCTTCAGTGGTTATGTGTGAGACCGCCATATGGGATATGCGCTGAGCCCCTATGAAGGCTCAGTTGGCCTTGGGGTAATGTAGTGCATGTTCTCTGTCGGTTGTCATCACATTGTTGTATGTTCATCATGTATTTGTCTTCATTGTTACATCGGGGGCTATCTTGCGTATTAGTCTCCCAAAACCAGACCTAAATCTTCGAGATCAGAAGACAGCCGTTTTGTTCCTACGAAGACTTGCGTGCGACCATTGGCAAGTTTAACTAGCACTCCTTGTAGTACAGCAACCATAACACTCCAGATGGACACTCCGGGGCAATCTCCCCCGTAGTTCACTACTCAGGAATTATAATACAACAATCATGTACCAGTTCCCCACCCAAGAATGTGAAACGATGCTCGCTGGGGATGAAATGCCACCAAGCATTCCGCCCAGATAGGTTGGCAAGAGTAATCTGCTTCACTCGTCCCATTGACAATCTGGGATTATCTCGCAACCGCATTCCACGACTAAGAACACAAACGACGCAAAATGTTTATCTGAAACACTAATTATCAGGGGACAGTAGACAAATAGCGCCTAGGATGGTGGACTAGGTATAGCTGGAACCCCTCTAGCAATGAACCCAATTCGACGACCCCAGTGGAAAGTAGTGCGAACAACCCGTTCAAATAGGCCCTCGTCGACACCCATGACACGTGAGCGTGGCTTGCATCGACTGAGCCCACGCCAGACGACATCAAATCGGGCGACCACCTCATCCATTTTTGGGCGCTTATGTCAGACCAAGGTTGGGTTAACTCAATTAATGGGATGCAACTTCATCTACTGAATGTATCACCCGTCTAGCGCACATCTGAGAAGATCCACAGAGAGGAGGAGCATATGGTGCGAGTGGTTCCATCTACGCAAATGCGAATGGTAGATGGTAAGCTCTAAATGGATTGGTTGATTTACAGCTCCGGTATTCACACTTGGTCATACCTCAGGCGCAATACCGCCGGACGCAAAGATCGTCGGGCACGCAGTTGGGCTGCCCAATGGATTGAACGATAATTCCGAACGAACGATCAATGATGCGAGGGAGACGATAACTAATACAGACCCGTTTCAAGACAACTCCATCATTCCACAATTAGGCGATGGTGAGGAAGCTTGGGTAGTTGAACGTGATAATGATCCAAATAGACGAACAAGCAATTACTCTCGCCGATACTGCAAGTTTACTCAGCCAAGATATGTGTGGTTCTGGCGCTGATGAAGGTAACCAAACGTCCGGTGTCTCCAGCGATCTACAGCAGTCCCTTCCGACAAGTCCTCTAGCTATCAATCACATCCATATCTACCAGAACTCCATAGGGACAACAAATTCCAACCTCAACGGATTCACAGTCAATCATGGCTCACGGAACAGTGGAGGCCAATATCGATCTCTTTCAAACAGTGCGATACTGACATCTCCCTACCATCGGTTACTCAGGAGTTTGCACAATAACGTCACTGACATTTTCCTGCCATTCTATGTAACACCTTATTGTAGCCGTAGTGAATGTATAAATCTTGCTGTCGAGTCTTCCGCCCAAGTGAGAAAGATTGTGATACAAGGATGTACTGTTTATCTGCCGAGGTTCAACGTCAACCCTGGCAGGTTCACTCAGGATGTCTGGACTTATCTATTTGGCCACCATTACCAGTCAGTTGACATGACACCTGATAGTATGTCTTGGTAATCTCTTGGATTTATCGCGCCACCGCCTGTCGTTGACGTTGACGTCGCGTTATATATAGTGGGGGATTCAAGAATTCCTATTGGCGTGCATAACTGCCATGTCAGATGACGGTGAATGTATTCGACCATGTGTGCTTATTAGAAACAGTCAGGGGGTCTTAGTGACCTACATAACCAGGATCTTCCGAGGGATTTGGGGTTCGGAACACCCCGCTGAATGACCAGCCGTTTCATAGAGAAAAAGGTCATGGGCATCGTCGCAAGACTCGTAGTGCGTTGTCTTCTTCCGTTTCTCGGCGCGTTTGAGCTCGTCGGCGATTTCAATCTAGTTTCCGGCTTGAACGGGAATCATCTGAATGGTGATTGTCAAGAAGTGCGCTGTGAGTCCTGTGACGTTGGGTGGGCCAACATTCTGCTTCAGACTTCGGTTCCATCGTAGACCGGGAAGGTACAAGGCAGCATAACAGATTATGATCGAGACAATTGCCTTACAGAAAGCCCCGCCTACAGCAATGTCTGGTTCCTTGACTCGCGATGCGTCGAAACATCCCGCTTTGGCATCTCTGCCTGTTCCTGTACCAGACCGTACTATTTACACCACAGCTCTGCCTCACCGCTGACCATCAAAGCTTTGAGCAGGACCACCCTGTCTCGCATCCCTTTTCAGTGGTACCGAGGAAGGAACCCCACGATGTTCGGACACCGTGGTCGCACCCATCAAATTATACATTGCTTTTTTGACCCGATCTACATCCGCCGCCAGGATGAGCGCGAGTTCATCGGGAGAACTTGCTGATTTTCGTCATCACCAAATCCTTGGTTACCGGACTATTGCCCCAAATTGGGTATCAACCCAGAGCAATTCTGCAATGCAATAATTCGAAGTTGGGGCCAGCACGAATAATGAGTTGGAATTGGACAC